>VMDO01014162.1:21632-55684 GCA_007922755.1 Pedetes capensis | reverse complement strand
TTTTTTTTTTTTTTTTTTTTTTTTTTTTTTTTTTTTTTTTTTTTTTTTTTTTTTACTTTTTGAGACAGGGTCTCACTAAATTACGCAGGCTGCCTCTGGTCTGGAACTTGGGATCCTCCTGCCTCCGCCTCCCGAGTCGCTGGAACTACAGGCGTGCGCCACCGCGCTCGGCATTTGTTTAGTTTTTGAGACAATCTCACTTCTATAGACCATGCTGGACTTGAACATGTGATTCCTGCAAGTTCTGCTTACATGCAGTTTTATCCCTTTGACGGGGCCAGGCCAGTGCCCCTGAGGACCGCCTGTCTGGGAGGAGTTGCGCCTGCAATCTGCCATTAGGTTTCCGGCTTGGGCAGTTAGGCCTGTTTCTGCCCTCTCCCAGCGATGACGAGTGGGTCTCGGATCCCTAACCTTTCTGGGTCTTACAGGCGGATCTGGACGAGCTGTCCAATCAGGAGCGTGAGTGGGAGCGAGGCCGCTTCACACGAGGGGAAGTTTCCTTTCTAGCGCCGCCCTGCTCCGGATCTCGTCCAGGCTACTGAGGACGTCCCCGCGGAGCTCACGCTCCTTAGCTCCGTCGGTTCCATTGAGTCCCGGAACCCCGGAAGCCGGCCGTGGCGCGTGTGCAGGCCGGAAGTCCAAGAAGAAGGGAACGGCCGGAAGCAGCTGTGGCGGACCGGCCCCGCCTGCGCTCGGTGGTCGGGGGCCAGTGTCAGCCGGGCCTCGGCCCCTGGGGTCTGCGGGCTGGGCCGGGCGGGCAGTGGGGCCCTTCGCTGCGTGTCGCATCCCCGCGCCGCCGCTTCCGACCCGGCCACAGCCTCTCCGGGCAGCTCCGCGCCGGCCGCCGAGGCTCTCAGACCGAGCGGCGTAGGCGGGAGGGCGCGGTGGGGACTGCAGACTCCAGGGTGGGGCTCGTTGACCTGAGGGGCTGGGGAAGGTTGGGTCCCCGTGCCTCCTTTGTCTCCTGCACAGACTTGATTTTCCCGAATCTTCCAAGTGTTTAGGAAGCAGGATCTCAGTCCACATCTGTCCACTCAGCCGAGTACTGCTCAGGGAAATCCTTACGCGTTCAGGTCCACTTGCCCACGTCGCCAAACTCCTTGGGAAGGGGGAGCAAATGCACTTCTGGTTGGGTTGGAGAGCAAGGGGAGAGGTTTTGTACTTTGAGAGTTGCAATGGTCCTAGAACTGTTTATAGATACTGGTTGAAAATCTGAAAAGCAACTTGAGATGATTGTTGTTAGGTGCCTTAGCAACCCTACATACAACAGGTGATACAGTATTGTTACTGCTTCTCTGCTATTCATAGGGTTTTCAATGGCTGATTGTTTTTTGGGAGTGGGTTACCGGGTTCTTCTCCCAAGTCGACAGCATCTGGTGTTCCCAGGTGGTCTCCCATCCAAGTACTAACCAGGCTCAAGCCTGCTTAGCTCCCAAAATCTGAAGCCACAGTGGTACGGCCGCAGGCAGTTTGAGGTAGGACACTTTATTTGAAAGGCATCTTGCTCAGGGGCCATAATCGTGACGTCTCCAAGCTTCCAAAGCATTAGTCAGAAAAGAGCTTTTCTTTCCAAGTAGGAGCAAAAAGGAGGTAAGAGAAGGTGGGAGAGGAGAGGATGATGGATGGCAGCGTTTAGGGGCTGTGTGCTAGCTCAGGCTGAGGGTGCGTCAAAGAGCCCTACCCCGGAGGAAAGAGAGAAACTTAAGCAATAAGTGCTGTCTATCTGCTGATCGCTTGAGCTGGTCAATTTTGAAGGAGAAAAATGGGAACTTGGAAAGTGTGTTGTTGTTAGGTGCCGTGGAGTCCGTGTCCGACTCATAGCGACCCTACGTAGAACAGGCGAAACAGTATTTTTACTGCTTCTCTGCTATTCATGGGGTTTTCGATGGCAGATTGATTTTTGGGAGTGGGTTGCCAGGTCCTTCTCCCAAGCCTACAGCGTGTAGTGTTCCCGGGTAGTTCCCTATCCAAGTACTAACCAGACCCGACTCTGCTTAGCTACCGAGATCTGATGGGATCAGATGCCACAGTGCTACGGCTGCAGGCCTGGCCTTGTTAATACAGGTTAGATAAAGGGAGCATCATCTAATTTCAATGGCAGGGTGCTTTTTGCACTAGGCTGTTTCTTCACAAGACAAAACATTGTAAGGCAGCAGTTCTTTAGTCACTGGCGCTTCCCAGGATTGCAATGATGGGTAAAATTCAACACCCTCAGCTGTTTGCTTTTGCATCCAGGGAACTTGTCTGGTCAGAATGTAATTTGTGCCAACTGAGAAAGCCTGTGCATGGCAGTCTGACAGAAACACACCTTTGGGTTCCACCTGCTGGAGAAAAGCATTTATGTATTTGAGAGTTTATTGGAATGTGTAGCATACTAATCAAAATTGGTCTTTATTTCATATTCTAGCATCTTCAGGGGGACCTGTTGGTCAGACTGAGGCCTGAACTTGTCAACACTGTGGTAAGTCTCAGTGAGGGGCAGCATTCAATTGTGAGGCATCCAGTTTGTGTTGGATAATCAGTTGGTGTTCAGCAAACTGCACACATTTGATGTCAGAAATTCCGGAAAAAGATACCATAGGTCAGAACCTTCACCTAATTCTGAGTGGTCATTGATCAGAATTGAACCTTTGGACCAGAGAACCTTTTTGCACTGGTAGGAAGGGACAGTGGGACATATAGAGATTCCAGAATTAAATTTCTTGGCTGCTCAGATGTCAATCAGTCATTATCTTGAAGTGAGCCACCTTGGGCTGCCTCTGTCCAGTAAGAGTGGTCTGTAAGCTTAGGGACATGTTTAATCTTCCGAGTATAGTTTCCCTTGTGAACTGTGGGTGAATCAGGCCCCTTCCCTATGCTGCTTCCCTCTTATTTCCTTTGTAAAATCTTGTTTCTGAATAATAACAGTTAGCTTAAGCTTTGGAGAATTGTCTGTCATGATTTGGGTGTAAAATCATGGTTTCCTTGTTTGGCATCTCCGTGAATGGAGTATTGAGGTCTGAAGAAGCAAAGAGAATTGTTGAAGTATTCATTTATACTTTTTGAATAAGATTATGAAGGTCCATAGAATCACCATGCGGGTAAATAAATAAGAGCATGGTCACTTTTGCTGTCTCTATATGATTGCATCTATGGGAGAAGGATTGTCAATCCACTCCTGAGGTAATCCCGAAACAGTCAGCCATTAAAAACCCTGTGAGGGTCTCCATGAATTGGACACAACTCCACAGCACCTAACGACAACAACACATGATTGTATCCAACTCTTAATCCAGAAGTGGCCACAGGATGGAATTTTTGAACAGACTTTTTCTCTCCATTTTTTTTTTTTTTTTTTGTGTGTGTGTGGTGCTAGGAGGTTGAACTCAGGGCCTCATGCATATTTTGCAAGGGCTCTACCACTGAGCTGCACCTCCAGCCCATTTTTTACTTTTTGTTTTGAGTAATGGTCTCACTAAGTTTCGCAGGCTGTCTCTGGCCTCGAATTTGTGATCCTCCTAGTCTCCTTAGTCACTGGGATTACAGGCATGTACCACCATGCCTGGATGGACATTCTTTATAGCTTTACAATCTATTTCTCACTGCACAGAGTTTTACTTGGTTTTGCCTCGATTGCATTTTGAGTGAGTTAATACTACCATTCATGTAACATTAGTATTGTGCTGAAGTGTTTTTATTTTATTTTAGTTTTTTTGTAGTGCTTTTGCTTTGATCTGTTGCATATAAGTTAATTCAGTCATGTCACTGCCTGTGGGACTTAAGGTCTTTCAAGTTACTTTTCAATATCGGTGGCAGTATTATTCTTGACTTTTGTCCCCTGGTGCTAATGTATCCTAAATATTTTTTTTAATGCAGTACTGCAGGTGTCTGGGAGGTTGAACCGAGGGCCTCATGTGTTCTAGGCAAGTGCTCTACCACTTAGCTGCTCCCTCAGCCTCTTTTTATTTTTTCTTTTGAGATAGGGTCTCACTAAGTTGCTGTCTCTGGCCTCAAAATTGTGATCCTCCTGCCTCATCCTCTAAAGTCACTGGGATTATAGGTATGGGCCATGGATCCTGGCCTGAATTTTCTTTTAAAGAATTGGGAAAAAATAGTGGTTCATATATTAGAATAATTGAAAATTTAGAAGGATTTTTTGACAGGGTATGAATTTATAAACTGATTTTTTGATTTTTCAGACAATGTCTCACTCTGTATCCCACGTCAGCCTGGAACTTGCTTTGTAGACCACGCTGGCTCCAAACTCACATTGATCCTCCTGCCTCAGCAGCTTGTAAAAGGTGATGGATTCCATTAATTAACTTTTTAAGTGTTCTACCCATCTTTCATACTTATAATTCCCACTTGGTTGTGATATATAATTGTTTATACATTGATATGTGGAATTTGCTATTATTTGTTGAGGATTTTTAAAGAGATGTTTGTGGTTTTTATTTCATATACTGTATCTAGGTTTTGGGTTTTGTTTGTTTTTTGCAGTACTTTGGGGATGAACTCAGGGCCTCACACATACTTTGCAAATGCTCTACCACTGAGCTGCACCACCAGCCCATTTTTCATTTTTTTATTTTGAGGCAGGATCTCACCAAGTTATGAGACTGCCTCTGGCCTCGAACTAATGATCCTCTTGCCTCTGCCTCCCAAGTTGCCATGATTACAGGCTTGTGCCCCTATACCCAGCTTCTATGGTATCATGGCAATATGGGCCTCAGCGTAGTGTTACTGCTGCTTCTGTTTTGTGGAAGAGATTGGAGATGATTTGTGTCATTCTTTTGATTAAATAGCGGAAGAAACCACTGAGACCATGTGGGCCTGGTTCTTCCTCTTCGGGAAAATAGTTCATTATTGTTTTAATTTCTGTAATACATGCAGTCTTATGTATGTTGTTTATCACTCTTTGTGCAAGTTTTGTAGATTGTGTCTTTCTAGGAACTGATTCATTTCATCCGTATTAGTGAACTCATGAGCACAGAATTGTTCATAACATTTTTGGATAGTCCACTTAATGTCCATGATATTGGTAGTGACAGCTCCTCTATTGTTATTTGATGTTAGGAATTTTTATGTTCTTTTTCTTTTTTTCTTTCTCTTCTCTTTCCATCCTTCCTCTCTTTCTTCTTTTCCTTCTCTCCTCTCTTCCCCTCTCCTCTCTTTACCCCTCCCTTCCCCATCCCTCCCCTCCTTTTCTCCTCTCCTCTTTTCTCTTCTCTTCTCTTCTCATCTCGTCTTGTTTTGTCTTTCCAGTGGAGGTTGAGCCTCGCACATACTAGGCAAGTGCTCTCCCACTGAGCATCAGGCCCAGCCCTGAGTGGTGTGCAGGTGGGTATGCAAACAAGGTGATTTGCTAGTCTCAGTTCTGGCACCTCTAGACCTGGAATCCTGGGTAAAACAAACAACTTGTGGTGCCTCACATCACAGAGGCCAGAAGAGCAGAACCATTGTACCCTCTTCTCCCCTTCCTGTCACAGCCCATGTGCCATACAGCATAAACTTCAGGGGGAGATGCTTCTCAAAGCCACAAGTGTTTTGCATGCCTGTCACATACCCAGTCAATATGGCAAGATGACCACAGGTACTCTGAGATGTGATAATCCTGGATTTTCCTATCACTAGAGTAGTTTAGTCCCTATTAATGGCACCCTTCTCAAGATGGCTCCTGACTGTAGCACTCTGAGGATTACTGAGAAATGCAGTGAGTTTCTTCTCTCAAACTAGTTTCTTGAGTAGAATCCAGGTCACCTCTTTACTTCAGCTGTTTCTCTGCAGGGTGCAGCCTTCTTCCCCATACTGTTACTCTTTCTGTCTCTCTTACCCCTTGGAGGGGAGAGTCCTCTGTCAATAGCTGATGTGCAAGGTGTAAGTTGTGATATTCTACTTTCCTCACCAACTTTTTTTTGTGGCACTGGGGACTTGCACTCAGGGCCTTCTGCATACTTTGCAAGTGCTCTACCACTGAGCTGTACTCCCAGCCCCCTTTTTACTTTTTATCTTGAGATGGTCTCACTAAGTGATTCAGACTGCCTCTGGTTTTGCGATCCTCCTGCCTCTGCCTCTGAGTCACAGGGATGACAGGCATCTGCCACTGCGCCCAACTCACTTCTTTCACTTTGTTATTCTTCCTATTCTCTTCCACCCATCAAGTTTCATTTTCTGTGCTGTGGATTTCTGGTGGTCACCCACAGTCACTTACCTCCATGAGCAGTTACATACCTGTTGCTTTGTTTCTATCCCATGGAGGAGCAAACTAGTGCTAGCTGTTTCTATTCTGCCATCTTGAAACTTATCCTTTAATAGTCTATCCTTTAATAGTCTTTAATAGTCATAGATATAAGTTTCCCTATCCATTTCTTGTGGCACTTTCCTTTTCTTATAAGGAAACTCTGTTTTTATGTCCAAAGATATTTGTTGACTTCTCAAAGCGTTCAAGTTTTTTCTTTCCCATTTTAATGTATAATTTGATTGTTGTCCATGGAAAAGGGGTATGATGAATATTTCCAAATAAATAACAATTTGTCTGTATCTCATATATGAAAGAGATTGCAATTTCTACCACTGTTGTGCAGTGCTTACACTATCATTAATCAATTTTCTATTCATGTGTGGGGCCATTAAAGATTATTTTCCTTGACTGTGATCTGTTTGTCAGTCTCTCTGTTAATAGTGTCTGCAGCCATAACACCCTAGCATCTGATCTGGCCTGATTTTGGAAGCTAAGCAGGGTTGGCCTGGTTAGTCTGAGACTGCTTGGGAATACCAGGTGTGGCAGGCTAGGGAGAAGGACCTGGCAATCCACTCTCAAAACAATCTGCTACTGAAAACCCTATGAAAAGCAAAGAAGCACTGACAATAGCGCTAGGCATGGCACAGTGTCAGGGAGTGTTTCATTCTGTTGTACATAGGGTCGCTATGAGTTGAACCCCACTCAATGGTGCCTAAAAACAACAACTGTTAATAGTGTCTTGAACAGAGGAGTGTGTTATTCACATTTCCATTGCTGTGACAGAATACTTGAGAAAAGCAACTTAAAGGAGGAAAGGTCTACTTCAGTTTCTGCTTTCAAACATTCAGTCCAAGATCAGGTGGCTCAGTTGCTTTGGGGATGCCATGCAGCAAAACATCGTGGCTGTTGGAGCATGTGATGGACAGACTGCTCATCTCTTGGCAGCTAGGAAGCAGAGAGACAGAGGGAGGGGCTCTGGCCATGCCCCCAGTGACCATTTTCTTCCAACTAGGCTCTGCCTCCTACAATTGCTTCTACTTTAAAATAATCCATTCAATTATGAATTTATCAATAGATTAACTCATTGATGAGTTGATGAGATTAGAAATCTTAAAATCCAGTTGCATCCCATAATGCCCCCCTCTGAACATTGCTGCCTTGGGAAGCAAACCTTTAACTCATGTGCCTTTGGGGGACATTCATATCCAAACAATAAAATGGAACTTATAATTTTTTAAATGTATATTAGGCAAAGTATTACTTTCTTATTCTAAAGATTTTGGGGCTGGGATTTAGCTCAGTTGTTAGAGTACAGCTCTGTAGTCTCTGAGGTCCCAAGTTCAATTCCCAGCACTGCAAAAATGGGAGAAGGACATGGCAGTCCTCTCCCGAGGCAATCCCAAGGCAGTCAGCCATTGAAAACCCTATGAGGGTTGCTATGAGTTGGATATAACTCGATAGCACCTAACAATAACAAACAAAAGATTTTAAACATTGATTGATATGCCTATTAGATTTTGGAAAGTAGTTTTTGGATGACTGGTCAAAGATGTGTTTTGTGAAGGATAAAATTTCATAGGTATGTATGAGAGGTGACATCTTGGTGATACTGAGCTCTGTGTAAGAACAGGTACCATTGCTCCTCTTATTTCTTCGTCCTTTGACATTCACTAATAAAACTCTAATGGTTTTCTATTACCATAGTGAATTACACTTTATGAGTTTCTTTTAGTATTTAATTATGTTTGGTGTGTAAGAAACAAGGTATGAACTCCAGGAAGTTGTCTCAGTGCAACCATAGAGGTTGTGCTCAATTTCTTAGGTGGTGACTTGTGGCAAAAGATGTTCAATATTATCTATCAAAGAAGATCACTAGAGATTCATTATCCAGAATGTATTTTGCATGCTGATCAGGTCAGTTTCCTCGGATAAACATGTCAGAATCTTGCAAGCATTCAGAAAGGACAACAGGAGTTAAATTGCATGTTTTGGCATAAACTGGAAACACAGTATTGCCCTTTACAGTTAGTGGGGTGAGATCCATCCCAACAATAGTTCCCAATTGCCAGGAGAGGTAAAGTGTTGAGCTTAAGCATTTCTAAACGGGTGAAGTCTCAGGACAGCTGGTGTTAACTCTTATCGTAGGAATTTTTAGTGAGAGGTACTACAAACCCTGTGTATGAAGAGAAGGTGGGGTGGCCCAGTAGCATGTAAACTTATGAATTGAATCTACATTTCCATTGCTGTGAGACTTACTCTTCCTCCTGGAAATACATGGGATGTTTTAGGAGTCAGTGACATTTGAGGATGTGGCTGTGAACTTCACCATGGAAGAGTGAGCTTTGCTATCCAGAAGAAACTCCACAGAGATGTGATGCATGAAACCTTCAGGAATGTGGCTGTTATAGGTGAGGGTGAGATCTTTCACTTCCTCCATCAATGAGAGAACAACCATGTCTCATAATCAGGGCTGCTTCATGATTTAGTAACTTCACACATAGAACAGTGTATATACACACTGAACCATGAGAAAGAGTTACTTGTGGGCACAGTGTCACTGCTCCAATATTAGAAAATTTCAGATTTTGAATTTTCACATTACAGATGTTTAACCTGTATCCATTTTTTGCAGAAAACCATAAGAGACTAAGTCATTTTGAAGCTAGGTTTATTTCAAAATTTTCCTATCTTTCCAACATTCTTGAAGGACCCTGTTTTCATTTGTGCAAGTTACCTTATATTTCTCCTGGAATTTTTGTAGTCATCTTCCATGTTCTGGACTTCCTGTAATTTTTTTTTAAAGGAGATCCAGAAAAATCATAAATTAGCATATCATAACAAAAATATGAGTTGACATAGGTTTATGATATGATGTGACCATGTGTAGTATATTCACCAGTTTTACCCTTCTCATATTCAAATCATGAAGCAGCCCGGATTATGAGACATGGTTGTTCTCTCATTGATGGAGGAAGTGAAAGATCTCACCCTCACCTATAACAGCCACAGCGCTTCTTTGCTATTCATAGGGTTTTCAATGGCTGATTATTTTTAGCGAGGGGGTTGCCAGGTCCTTTTCCCCACAAACCTTGTATGTTGATAAAAGTATAAATAAAAGTGATATAGTAGTTGCATAATGGAAAAAGCCAATGCTGTATTACTCTCTAACCTACTTACATTGCCAGTAAAGGGAGTTAAAAAAAAAAAAAAAGGGATTTGTAGCAAGTCCCTTCCCAGGAGAGGAGTGGGTCTGGGGGAGAATCTATTAAAAACAGTGTATAAAAGAATGCCCTTCAAAGGAGCGTCGTAAAGGCAGAGTAAGCTTTGGCTGAGAAATGAGGCCATCAATCCCCACTGTGGACACTCGTGAAGGTCAGAATTGTCAGAATATTCTAGCAGGACTAAGTAAGTTGTCCCTATATCAAGCAAAAAGGAAATAGGCTTGCCTGCCACCATCTGAGTTACCCTGAGTTTCGATGAGCTGATGGAAATGGAGTTGATCAGCCCCAGGCATCGTCAGTCTTCGGCAGCTGGTCCCAAGAGGTCAGGGACTGCAAGGCCTGGCAGTGGTGGGGCTTGATGGGATGTGAATCTACCTAGAGGGGCAGATTGGCGGTCCCTTCTCCAGTGGTCACCTCCACAGGAGGGACTAGGTTCCAGGGGCAGTGGCCAAGAATTGGGGCAGCTGTTAGCCCATGGTCCCCCTTTGGGGCATGTAAAACAGGCACCCTGATGAGTATTGCCCCACCTATGTTGGGGCACCTTTTGTTGGGAATTAGAGCCTCAGTGGCCTCCTGGGTGGGACAATTTTGGGTCTCTCCTGATGGCAGCAGCCAGCAGTTGATATCTAGATTTATCTCTAATCTGTTTTTTTGTTGTTGTTGTTCTTGGGCATCTTTGTACCAATTGTTAAAGACCTTAAAAGCCAGGTCTTGAAGTTCCCATAGAGGGGATTGAAGGCCATTTTCTAATTTTTATGCTAAGTTTTCTCTGAATATCAGGGGCAGACTGAGAGATGAAATGCATTTTAAGAGAAATGTCTGCCTCAGGGATGTCCGGAACCAAGGCCTATATTTTTGGAGGGCCTCAGGCAAGAGAGGAAATGAGCCAGATTTTCTTGTGGCTGCTGGGTTATTTCTCGAATTTTGTCATTGTTAACAGCCTTATGGGCAGCCTTGTGGAGTCCTGCTACCAGACAAGTTGTCATATGAGATAAATTTGCAAGCCCCCTATCATGAGCCTGATAATCCCAATTAGGCTCAGTTGGGGAATGGCCAAGGTACCTACAGGGTGGCCATTATCTTGGTGATGTTGCTCATCGCCATGTGCTTGGGTAAGAGTCCTGATTGTCTCCCTATCTTCTGTCAGTAGGGTAAAGGAAATGTCAATGGATATAAGGGTCCCATACCCCAACATTACTGCCTGCCCTAAGGAGTTCCTCCTTTGGGACTTCCCACTCAGGGGAGATGTCGGGTCCTTGGCTCTGTTGCAAAAATGAATTTTAGGATGAGTCAGTAAGAGAGTGAAGCAATTGGAGGTTTATTAGATAAGAGGTGAGAGATACTACATGCTTTCACAGTGAAGCACAGGCGTCTAGAGGGAGAGGCGCCCTTAGGTGTCTGCACAAAGGGTATATGTATGATCTGGGGCTTTGGAAGTTACATTGCTCACCGGGGTCCCACCAGATGTCTGCTATAGATTTACAGGTTAAACAAGGAAGCATTGTTAAAATGCCTAGATTGGGACAGTCAAGGAAATTTCTACTATATCTAGTCCTTAAGGAAATGACCTAGGGGTTTGTTAACTTTAATAAAAGTCCATAATCTGGTTTGGTGAGATTCTTGGGGAAGCACTGGTTTCTAGACTAAGACCCAATACTGTGATACTTGATGTGTGCTGTCTTTGAGCAAGTGGTGTGACAGGTTATAAAGAATAACAGCAATAAAAATGTCCATAGTACTCAACCAAAAAACCACTATACATTTATTTGTTTTGAGACATAGTCTTGCTATGTATCCAAAGCTGGCATCAAACCCATGGTCTTCCTGCCTCTGTCTCTGATGTGATGGGATTACAGGAATTCACCATCAAGCCCACCAGTCTAAAACCCTTTTAAATGGATAATTTATATCAAGGGATGTCAGCCTCAGGAGGATTCAACCTGGGCTGAGTCTGATTTTTGGAACGTGAAAGATGTTTGTGGGATGCTTGAGATTTACTACAGAAATGACTGGATGGGTCAACCATGGAGGAGGAGTCTAGAGACAATTTGAAAAGGATAAAGAACCAGATGCCCTGCATGATGCCTGTAAACCCCAAAATTTGAGAGACTTAGGCAGGAGGATTGCCAGTTCAAGGCCAGAGGCAGCCTGTTCAATTTAACAAGGTCCTGTCTCAAAATTAAAATAAAAAACGTTACAGAGTGGTAGACAGGAAGTAAGGGAATAGAGGGTTCTGTATCCAGCCACTTCCCAGACTAGCCAAGTGCTTCCCTGCCACTTATAATATGAATACCAATGTGCGCCTCCTGTGGGACAAAGGCTTTGGTATGGTGGTCTGTGCTTCCCTGATGGATAATACCCTTACACACAGCATACTTCCTAAGGAAACAGAATAAAAATCACTCATTACTTCTGCATTCATCTGGGAAGGATAATAAGACTGTGTAAAACATACTCCACCCTCAGCAATCATAAAGGACATTGTTTAGTGGATTCTGCTCCCTTATCAAGATGGTAGCTGCCTGGATTTCTAACTTTTTGAAATGCCTGCCTCTGAGCCCAGTCCTTGAAAACACTGGGAATCCTTTAACCCATTCTGGGCACAGGCGGTAGGGGTAGAACATTTCCTTCCCTGAAGGCTCAAACCCCACGCTAAGGATCAAACCCCATTTTGGCTCTAGATTGCAGTAGCTCTTCACTACGGCCCACCTTCTCATCTGGAAGGTATACTCTCCTTATAGTCTATGTCTATATTCTCTATCTTTAGTAAACTTGTTCTAGATACTATAATAACTGTGTCTCATGTAAATTCTTTTGTATGGGGTAGCACAGATGAGTGGGGGTGTCTGCTGCTGGGAACGGGGAGGTAATTGTTGCTGCCTGGGAAGGACCTGCCTGCCTCTGGCCTGCAGACCTGTACTCTGGACCTGTTCTCCCTGCCTCTCTACTAACAAAAAAGGGCTGGGGCCCAAACCTGTAATCCCATGACTCAGAAGGCTGAGGAAGGAGTTTCGCAAGTTCCAGGCCAGAGGCAGCCTGTGTAGCTCAAGGAGACCGTGTCTAATAATAAAATAATAATTTAAAAAAGGAATTGGGAGTGAAGCCTAGTGGTAAAGCACTTGCCTTGCATGGACAAGGACCTGGGTTCAATAGTCCTGCACTGAAACAAACAAAACAAAACAAAAACAAAGAAGACTGGAGGTACAGCTTAGTGGTAAAGGGCTTGCCTAGCATCAGACCTTGGGCTCAATCCCCAGTAACATAAAAAAAAATTGATTAATTTATTAAATATAGAGAGAGTTGGGGCATAGCTCAGTAGTAGAGCACTTGCCTAGTGTGCAGGGCCCTGGGTTTAGCAGCCTAGTACTGCAAAAAAAAGTAAAAGAAAAGGATAAAGAGCAACTGGTGATGATCCCCAGCTGGCAAGGTGAGGGAATTGGTGACAGATATAAAAGGAATGCTCATATTTTATGTGGTTTTCCATACCCATTCTTCACATGAAAAGAAGTCTGCTGGTGTCTTTGCTTTCTCAAAGGAATAATTATTTGCCAAATTGTAAATGCATATAAAGTATCTTAAATTTTACTGTGTCTGTTACAGAGAAAGAATGCAGAGGCTCTTCGAGGTTCATATTCCCTAAATTGGATCCAGCATCTTTGTCTCACTTAATTTATCAGCTCGCTGAGAAGTCGGTGAACCTGCAGTGGTGGGCCGAGGCATGAGGCATGTGCCTCCAAGTCAAGGCCCATCTTGAGGCTGCAGAGGGAGGGCAATGAAGCTCCTCTTGTTTCCTGAGTGACTGCCATCTCATGCATGTGGCCTCCAGCTGCTCAGAACAGCCACGGAAGGAGAGTTGATGGTGAAAACCTGCAGAGCCCAGGAAAGCTGGGCAACCACATAAAGATGCAGTTGGGGATCTGCCTTTTGTGAGGTAACTCTGGTTTCCCATGGGCCCTTTTTTAGGTGTCTTTTGGCTTGCATAAAGTCGCCGGAGTCAGACTGTGATTTATATATACGACTAGAACCTGTGAGAGAATATGAGTAGGGCATCTCCTGGAGAAAAGGTTTATGAATTTTTGTGGTATTTCATGGCAGAATATTAGCATACCTCAAGGTGAGAGCGAACCTCTGGTGAATGTTAACATGTTAGGAGGAAGAGGATTGGACAGCTGGCATGGTGAGCTCCCAGAATAAAATCCCCAGGTGTTCCTGCCTCAGCACCAGGACTGGGTGCTCTGTGGGGCTCCATTTCAGTGATTGGCTTGGCTCTGTAGCTTGGAAATATGTTTAACCCTATGAATGTGGGTATTCCTTTTGACTTTGGCTGAAGCAGCCTGCTTGTCTGAGTCAGCTGAAATGTTTACTTCTTCCTTCTTGATTCCTTTGTAGAATATTGTTGTTGTTGTTGTTAGGTGCTGTCAAGTCGGTGTCCAACTCATAGCAACTCTACGTACAACAGGTGAAACACTATTGTCAGTGCTTCTCTGCAATTTATAGGGTTTTCAATGGTGGACTGATTTTTGGGAGTGGTTTGCCAGGTCCTTCTCCCTTGTAGAATATTACTGCCATATATACCAAGTGTCTCCATACATTGAATAATTGCATTCCCCTGTTGGCATACATTTGCATGGATGAAAGTGGGTAAATTGAGAAACAATCTGTGAAAAAGCCTTGGCCGGCTGGGGATTTAGCTCAGTGGTAGAGTGCTCGCCTTACAAGTGGGAGGCCCTGGGTTTGATCCTCAGTACCAAAAAGGAAAAGAAACGAAAGAGCGTTGGTCATGAAGCCAACTGCCTCATCTTAATTTTCTAAAGTGGAATGACTTGGCGTCCTCCTTCCTTTACCTGTGCATGCTGGTCTGGCTTAGGCACCCCTCCTCTTCTGAGGTCAGAGTTGTCTCCATTGTTAGAGTAAGTAGAAGCTAGACATGAGTAGTCTGTATTAGGAGAGAAATTGTTCTTGTTAGGTGCAGTCAAGTTGGTGTTCAACTCATAACTACCCTATATGTACAACAGGCAAAACACTGTTGTTAGTGCTTCTCTGTAGTTCATAGGGTTTTCAATGGCTGATTGTTTTTTGGGAGTGGGTTGCCAGGTCCTTCCTTCTCCCAAGCCTATAGCATCTGGTATTCCCAGGCAGTCTCACATCCAAGTACTAACCAGGTCCGACCCTGCTTAGCTTCTGAGATCTGATGCCACAGTGGTACAGCTGCAGGCCAGGAGAGAAGAGGTTAAAGATTTAGGCCTTCATGGGGATCGATGAAAATTCGAAGCCAACCTGGTATACATAGTGACTTCCAGGATGGCCTGGGCTACAGTGAGGCACTGTCTTAAAAAAAAACAATACCAAAGAAAACAAGATTTGGGCCTTCAACCAAGAAGTGACCAAACAACTAGCTTGCCCAATAGAAAGGCATTAAAAGCAAGTCAATAGTTAGAGGATACAGAAAGTCTAAAAAATAGGAATCCTTATGTAGTTAGGAGCTGTAAAATCAGGGAGCTAGAAGAACCAAAACTGTGGCAAGGTACTTCCCAGAGCTTAACCATGCACACTGGAAAGAAAATGTGACCTTAGATCGACCCTGGCCTCATTATATGCTCATTACCATCTCGTGTTTAGGCACAGAAACTCATGAATCCATTTTTTGTTTGTTTGTTTTTGGTTCTAGGGGGCTGAATCCAGGTCCTCATGCATACTTTTACAAGTGCTCTATCACTGAGCTATACCTCCAGCCCTTTTATACTTTTTATCTTGAGACAGGGTCTCCTTAAGTTACTCGGGCTGCCTCTGGCCTCTAAATAGCCATCCTCCTGCCTCCATCTCCAAGTTGCTAGGATTATAGGTATGTGCCATCGTGCCCAGTTACGAATCAAATAACAGACTGAATAATGGGGAAAAACATGTGCAGAAGAGAAAAAGGCTATGTGGTACGAGAAGAGTACTGTATGACTGGGGTGCACCCCAAGCCCATTTCTTATATTTTAGTTTGAGGTGGGGTCTAGCTAAGTTGGGCAGCCTGCCTCTGGCCTTGAACTGGCAATCCTCCTGCCTCAGACCACCTGACCCCCTCCCCCAGTTGCTGGGATTATAAAATCACTGTGCCTGATTTTTAAAATTTGCTTAACCTCTGAACCCGGTTGTAAATTACATCCTTAGTGCAACGTAACTTCAAAAGCCACAAAATCACATATATATATATATATATATGTATATATATATATATTGCTATTATTGAGAAGCCTGCAGCCATAGCCCTGTGGCATCTGATCCTGTCAGATCTCGGAAGCTAAGCAGGGTCGGGCCTGGTTAGTACCTGGATGGGAGACCGCCTGGGAACACCAGAAGCTGTAGGCTTGGGAGGAGGACCTGGCAACCCCCTCCCAAAAATCAACCTGCCATTGAAAACCCTATGAACAGCAGAGAAGCACTGACAATAGTGTTTCCCTTGTTGTACAGAGGGTCCGACTATGAGTCGGATACCGGGCACCTAACAATAACAATTATTGAGAAACTTTGGAACAATTCTCTCACCCCTTGAATGTGTCCTATTACTCTTTCTTAAGGTCTACAGCCATACCACTGTGGTGTCTAATCCTGCCAGATCTCAGAAGCTAAGCAGGGTCAGCCAGGTTAGTACTTGGATGGGAGACCACCTGGGAGCACCAGGTGCTGTAGGCTTGGGAGAAGGACTCAGCAACCCACTCCCAAAAATCAATCAGCCATTGAAAACCCTATGAAGAGCAGAGAAGCACTGACAATACTGTTTCACCTGTTGTACAAAGGATCGCTATGAGTCGGACACCGGCTCCAGGGCACCTAACAACTCTTAGGTATCTCTCTGCCTTTAAATCTAAATGGCCTTACTGTCTCTCATCTTAATAAATGCACTGTTTGTTTCACTCTGGCACGTGCTAAAATTCCTCTCTGTGATTCAGCCACACCCCCTGCGTTAGCCTAGTGGAGGTCCCTAAAGGAGGAACCCCTCAGGTTTCAGGTGGCACCCGCCGCTGAGGGCAGGGTTCTGCCACTTCGTGGGACAGGGGGCAATGGCTTCTTTCACTCAGGTTCCTGGGGCGGGTCTTCCCTCGTCAGCCAATCATGGCCCAGGGGGCGGGGTTGTAGGCGTGGCTCTAGCAGGAGCGCGGGCGAGAGGAAATTTTTCAGACTCTCCCCAGTTTTCCTGGCTGTGTCCCGCCATCCTGGCCGTGATCTCTTAGCTACTGAGGTGGCCCAGGTAGCTCAGCCTCCTCGGTCTGTGACCTTCCGTGACAGTTGTCGCTAGGCGGAGTGTGCCGGGGAACCCCAGAAGCCGGAAATGGTGAGTGTGGGGTCTGGGGTCCCTGATAGGTGAGGAAACGTGGGAGCGCCGCACCCCCCGCGTCCGCCGATCAGTGGGGTCCCTGCACCCCTGTCCTCCTGGCGCGTCCTTGGGTGGCGACTTTGGCGAGGTGGATCCCTCTCGGGGCAGCTGTGTGCCCAAAGGCCGTCGGCTGTCCAGGCTGTGGTCGTGGCGCAAGGGTCACTAAGTCACCGGACTTCACGGTACGGCTTGCGGGCGGGTGGAGCCGCGGCGTGCGGGGTCCCCGTCGCTCCTCATTTGTCACCAGGGAAGATCTGAATGCCCTAAAGTCAAATTCTCGTTTTTTTCTCTTTTTCTTTTCTCTTTTTTTTTTGGCTATACTGGGGCGGGGGGTTGAAGCCAAGACCTGGCACATATTTTTAAAGTGCTTTATTACTGGACTGCACCCCCAGTCCCCCTTTTTTATTTTTAATTCTGAGTCAGAGTCTCGCTAAGTTATGCAGGCTGCCTCTAGTTTCAATTTGCAATCCCCCTGCCTCCCACTTCCCGAGTTGCTGGGATTACAGGAGTTAGTCACCACTTTTGGCTTTTTCTTTTCTTTTCTTTTCTTTTCTTCACTTTTCTTTTCTTCTTTACTCCTTTTCTTTCCTTTCTGTTTTCCTTTCCTTTCCTTTCCTTTCATTTCCTTTCTCTTTTCCTTTCCTTTTTCCTTCTCTTCTCTCTTTTCTTTTCTTTTTTCTTTTCTCTTCCCCTCCCCTCCCCTCCCTTCCCTTCTTTTCCCTTCCTTTCCCTTCCCTTCCCTTGCCCTACTTTGCCCTACCCTCTCCTCCCCTCCCCTCTCCTCCATTTCCGTGTGTTGGTGTTGGGTGTGGAACCCAGGGCCTTGTACATGCTAGGCACTGAGCTACATACCCAGCCTTTGAATTTTCTAAATATTTGGAAGCAGTGCCTGAAATCCATGACCTGTCCCAACCGTCCAATGCTTCTTGAAGCTGGCAGTAAATCCCTAAATAGTCAGATACTTCCCCATATTGCTACACTCATTGGGAAAGGGAATCCACTTTCGTTTGTCTTTGGCATTCTAGTGGAGGGGAGAATTATTGTCATCTCTGATGTAACTGTTCTCCTTGGACTGTTAGTAGAGATTGTTTTAAAAAAGAAAATCTTGGTGATGTCAAGCATAACTTTACTTGAAGGTGTTGCAATAGGGGGAAAGCGTCAACTGTAGGGTCTGTAAGCATCTCCATGTTTAGTCAGAAAACGGCTTGTGGGAGGAGCAAATAGAAGTAGAAAGAAGGTAGGGTAAAGGCAAGATGGACATTTGTAATATCAGGTTCTAGGGCAGAGACCATTTTCCCCTGAGGTCAGCCTGGCCTTAAGGAGACAATAAAGAAGAGATTGTGTCAAATATCTTAGTCCTGTGGGAAGGAGAGATACTTAAGGAAAGTTTGCTTAATGAGTGTTTTGTTTTTACTACTCCTTTGTGGTAGTCATTTTTCATTAGATTTTTTTCCCCCTCTGGTACTTGGGGGTTGAACTCAGGTCCTCACACATACTTTGCAAGTGCTCTGACATGGGGCTGCACCCCCAGCCCATTTTTTATTTTTTGTCTCTTGACAAGGTCTCCTCTGTCCTCAAACCTGCAATCCTCCTACCTCAGCCTCCCAAGTTGTTAGGATAACAGGCATGAGCCACCACACCTGACTTTTACTAGTGTTTTAATTGTACATGTTTATAGGGTACAAAGTAATAATTTAGTTCATATATACAGTGTGCAGTTATTAAATCAGTATTGACACTTTCATTTCCTTAAACATTATACAAAAACTTTTTAACACATAATAATTGTAGATATTTATGAGGTGTAGTATGATTTTTTTGTTGTTGTTGTTCATCTTATTTATTTATTTATTTATTTACTTAGGTTTTTTGAGAGAGGGTCTCCCTGTGTAGCCCAGACTGTCCTGGAACTCACTGTGTAGACCCGGCTGACCTTGAACTGGCATTGACCCTCCTGCATCAGCCTCCCAAGTACTGGGATTGAAGGAGTGGGCCACCATGCCCAGCTTTATGATTATTTTTTTAGTGAGATTCGTTGTGGGATTTTCATAGAGTTGCATCCGGGTGTTTTGTTTTGTTTTAATACCTGAGGGATTGAACCCAGGGCCTTGCACATACCTTGCAAGTCCTCTACTACTGAGTGGCACCTCTCACTCAGCCCATTTAAAAAAAAATGTATTTTGAGTCACAGATTAGCTAAATTACGCAGGCTGCCTCTGGCCTCGAACTCTCCATCTTCCTGCTTCTGCCTCCTGAGTTGCTGGGATTACAAGAATGAACCACCGCACCTGGCCTTCAACATGGGATCCTTTTGCCTCTGCCTCCGGAGTCGCTGGGATTACAGGCCTTGCCACCGCTCCTGGCAACATCCTGTATTTTGCACTTGTTTTCTCCTCTTTACCCCTCTATGTCGTTCCCTCTCCCTCCTTTCCCATTGCACTCCCCAGAGCTAATTACTTTTGAGAAAGAAAAGTGGGGATTTGGAAAGTGGGTGTCTGGATTTGCCATAGGTTAAAAGGGGTGGGAAATATCTAAGTGTAATGGAAAGGGTGCTTCTTTGGCTCAGTCTGTTTCCCCAGAACAGAAAGCACTGGGGGATGAGAGTGCAGTTCCCACTGTGTGCCAGGTTTACAGGGCTGGGGTAAAATCCCAACACCTTCAGTGGCTTGTTTGTGTATCCAAGGAGTTGGTCTAGTGAAAATGTAGTCTGTGCCAATTGAGAAAGTCTGGGACAGACAGTGTGAGGCAGAGACACCTTTGGCTTCTGCCTGCTGGAGGAAAGGATTATGAATTTGAGTTTAGTTGGCTGTGTGGTATTTCAAGAAAGGGTTTTTATTCCAGATTCTGGCACACAGACTGTAAAATCTTTGAATTTTCTGAGCATTAGGTGTTTTAATCCCCTTCTAGACAATTACTGTGTTTAAGCTAATGAGGTGACTCAGCGTGCTTCCTCCATCACTTCCTGGCAGGGAATTGTGACCAGATAAAAGCTATAGATTGGCAGCTGCAGTGTGTGTGGGGGGTGGGGGGGGTGGGGAGGTGAGGAGGAGTGTGGTGGGGCTGAGCCCAGGAGTTGTGGGCTTTATGGTAAGTCTGAGTTGTGTCAGAATTGAATTTTTTGACATTCACTTGGTTTTGGGGAATTGGTTGGGGTTTAAAACACAATACACATACAGTGTCAGAAGTCATGTCAGAAAAAGACACACGGAGCCAGGCCCTGTGGTGCATGCCTCTAATCCCAGGGACTCAGGAGGAAGAGGCAGGAGAATCAGACTTCAAGGCCAGAGGCAGCCTGATTCAAAATAAAAAATGGGCTGGGGGTGCATCCCAGTAGAGCACTTGCGAAGTATGTGTGAGCCCCTGGGTTCAACCTCCAAGTACCACAAAAAGAAAGAAAAAAATCTAGAGAAAAGAAAAAAAAAAAAGAAAGAAAGAAAGAAAGAAAAGAAAAAGAAAAAGACACACAGGTCAGAAACTTCAGTGGACTCTGGGTGAGATGAGACCACCCATGCTTCAAAGAAAGTAGATGGTGGGTGACCTCGTCACCAGATGAACATGTTACCTTACCTCATGGGTTCAGATCCACGTAGAAACAATAGAAAGGGCCTCCCAACCCTCCTCCTTAAGAATTTGCAATAAAAGACTGTGCAGCTACCCAGTTGGGACCCCCCTTTGTCTCTGTTGGCCAAGGCTTTTGTCTGTCCTTTTAATAAAATCCCCTTTGTTCTCTCTTGCCTTTGCTGTCTTTACCTTTATTCCTGGGTCTGTGGAACCTGATTCCTGAGAGGAAGCTCTAGGCACACCATGAGGTAAGGAAAATAGGTGGCATAGAGGTCCCAGAATTAAATTCTTAACTGTTCATCTTTCCATCAATCCCTGTCTAGGAATGAGCCCCTGGACTACCTCTGCGTAGTGGTCTCCATGTGGATGACTGTGTTTAACCTTCTGAGTTTGTGTTTCCTTGTGACCTGTGTGTGAAGCAGGATGTTTCCCTCTTGTTTCCTTTATTGAATCTTGTTTCTGTAGAATACTAGTTCATTTAAGCATTTAAGAATTTTCTTTAGATGGACACACAGTGGCAGGTGCCTGTGATCCCAGCGACTCTCGGAGACAGAGGCAACCTTCATAACTTAATGAGACCCCACTGCAAATAAATGACTCTCAGTGCAAATAAATAAATAATGAGACTCCCACTGCAAATAAAAGATAAAAATAGGGGCTGGGGGTGTGGCACAGTGTTAGAGCATTAACTTAGCATATGAGAGGCCCTGGATTCAATTCCCTAGTACCGAAAAAAGTTTTTTCCCTTCGATTATTTGAATTAAAATCATGATTTTCACATGAGCCACTAGGAGGCTGAGGCAGGATGATTCCAAGTTTGAGGCCAGAGGCAACCTGCTCAAATTAACAAGACCCTGTCTCTAGACAAAAAGTAAGAGAGCCTGAGAGTACAGCCCAGTGGTCAAGGCAAAGTATGTGCATGGCCCCGAGTTCAAGGCCCAAGTACCACAAAACAAAACAAAACAAAACCCACATGATTTTCTAGCTTGGACCTTGATTAGAGTAATGATGTCTGAACAAACAGAATTCTTGAAATAAATTACTTGTTTCATAATAAGTTTAAGTAAGAATATAAAGTATGTGCCGGCCGCAGTGGCACATACCTGTAACCCTGGTGACTTGGGAGGCAGAGGCAGGAGATTCAGAGGCAGCCTGCATAACTCAGCAAGACTCTGACTGACAATGAAAGAATAAAAAAATGGGCTGGGGTTGGCAGCCTAGCCATAGAGCACTTGCAAAGTATTTGTGAGGGCTAGGCTTCAGCCCCAAGTTCTGAAAAAAATAAAAATACATGGAATCAGCATGAAGGCCAACATATAGGCTATGGTTATGTCCTGTGTGTTTGTTTCTTTGATCTCATCTAGCTCTATATCCAAAGGCAACCACAAAATAGTTTTTTGGGGAATTTTTTTTTTTTTTAAGTAGAAAGAAGAGTTAGTTTATAAGAGAAATGGGAAGAGAGATACTCATACACCACAGAAACGGCTGTTCAAGAGTCGGCAGCCCAGTTGCTAAAAGTGGGTCTTCATAGTTGACTTTTCTTTTGTTTTAATTATACTTCTGGGTGACTAGATAACATGAGGGTAGGCCTGGTATAGGGCCTGTTTGCTAGGGCATGAGCTTCTCTATGCTCTGGTCTTGTGACTCTTGTAAAAGGATTCCTCATGGCTAACAAAACTTACTGGAATTGGCTCTCTTTGCTTTTGAGGGCCTGTTCTTCCTTGCTGATCATGTGTGACTGTTACCTAGTATTCCCTCCTCATGAACTGGAAACCCTAAAATCTTTTAGGGTATGACGTGATAAGACAAATCTGGCTACTTCCTGCTGAAATTGGTCATTGGCCTAAAGGGCATTGGCCTAAAGGGCATGGGTTTCTAGCTCTTGCTGATGGTCAGCGACAGAAAAGTAATCTAGCTGTACTCCTTATGGACCAGAAGCT
This sequence comes from Pedetes capensis, assembly GCA_007922755.1. Taxonomy (NCBI): domain Eukaryota; kingdom Metazoa; phylum Chordata; class Mammalia; order Rodentia; family Pedetidae; genus Pedetes; species Pedetes capensis. The sequence goes on along the minus strand of VMDO01014162.1, from coordinate 33,382 downwards.
ATCTTGTACTAGTATGCAGGGACCAATATCCATTTGACATCACCAGTTGAAATTTAATTGCCTGGAGCCTGGAGATACTAATCATACCAGGAAGTTAAGTAAACATAGGTGAAAGATACAGAGCAAGATTAGAAAAACAAGAATAACAAGAAGGGAGGTATAAGGAGCCACGAGGGTCCAAATCCATCCAGAGAAATTACCCAAGAGTTGTCCCAGCCAGGACGTCTATCCTGGAAAAGGAAGTGAGAATATTGCCTGGATATGTGGTTGTTACGTGCTATTGAGTCAGTGTCTGACTGACTCATAGTGACCCTACTTACAACAGGCCAAACAGTATTGTTAGTGCTTCTCTGCTATTCATAGGATTTTCAGTGGACAGGCCAAACAGTATTGTTAGTGCTTCTCTGCTATTCATAGGATTTTCAGTGGCTGATTGTTTTTTTGGGAGTGGGTTGGCAGGACCTTCTCCCAAGCCTACAGCACCTGGTGTTCCCAAAAAGTCTCCCATCTAAGTACTAACTTGATTCTGCTTAGCTTCTGAGGTCTGAGGGGATTGGATTCCACAGTGGTATGGCTGCAGGCAGGGCTAGGATATGCTTCCCTGGAATTTGACAGCCATCGGGGCACTTAGTAAGACTTGATAAGCTCCCTTCCAAATGGGCTGAAGGATATAACTTTGCAAGAGCTAGTGGAATTTTGGGAGGTGAGACCTAGCTGGTGGAAGCAGGTCACGGGGGGCAGGCTTGTAGGTTTTAGTCAGGTCTCCAATTCCACTTGGTCTCCCTTTGCTTCCTGGAGCCATGATGTGAAGTCTTCCATCACAGGCCCAGCTGCTGGCTGCCCCACCATGTTCTCCAAGCATTATGTACTGGCGTCCTCTAAACTGTGAGCCAAATATACCTACCCTTCCTGTCATAGTGCTGTCAGCTATTTTGTCACAGCAATGAGAAAAATAACACACTCCTGCATCTGCCTCTTCAGTGCTGGGATGACAGGCACGATCCACCGCATCCAGCACTCTCAGTTTTTTATACTCTTTCATTGTCCTGTACTTTGACAATTTAACCATAATAAGTCATGGGGATGTTCGTTTTTGGCCATGTCTATTTGGGGTTCTAAATGCCTGGTTATCAATGTTTCCCAAGATTTGGGAAGTTTTCTGGTATTATTTCATTGAATGGGTTTTCAATGTCTTGAGCCTGTAGCTCTTCTCACTTGTCTATTCTGATCCCGTGTAAGTTTGGTCTTTTAGTTGTGTCCCAGAAATACCATGTATTCTGTTCAATTTTTTCTGTTTTTTCTTTGTTACTGTCTGAATGTGATAATTCATCATATCACTAATATTCTTTCTTCCGCTTGATCTAGTCTGTTTGTGAGGCTTTCAACTGATTTTATTTTTCTCAATACTGGGAGGTTGAACCCAGGACCTTGTGCATACTTTGCAAGCATTTTCCCACTGAACTGTATACCCTACCTCTTTTTATTTTTTATCTTGAGATACATCTCAATAACTTAGGCAGGCTACCTCTGGCCTCAGACTTGAAATCTTCCTGCCTCTGCCTCCCAAGTCACTGGGAACACAAGGTGTGTGCCACTATGCCTGGCTCAAGTGAAATTTTTTTAGTTGAACTTAATGAGCTTTTCATTTCCAAGATTTTGGTTTGGTTCTTTTTCAAAATCTCTGTCTCTATTGAATTTTTCATTCATGCTCTGCATTGTCTTCCTTCCTTCATTCAGTTGTTTATCTGTGCTCTTTATAAAACAATTCTTTTGAACTCTTTTTTTTTTTTTTTTTTTTTTTTTTGCGGTGCTGGGGATTGAACCCAGGGCCTCATGCTTGCATGCTTTGCAAGTGCTGGACCACTGAGCTGCACCACCAGTCCAGTTTTTTAACTTTTTTTTGAGACGGGGTCTTGCTAAATTACACAGACTGCCTCTGGTCTTGAACTTGTGATCCTCCTGCCTTCGCCTCCCAAGTCACTGGGATTACAGGTGTGCACCACTGTGCCCAGCTTCTTTGAATTCTTAATCTGGCATTTTCTCGACTTTGATATCTTTGGACTCTGTTACAATTATGAACTCTAGGAGGTTTCATACTGTGTTTTGAAACATATTCTTATGTTTCAGTGCTGACATTATTAGGCACTGTTAGGCAGATATGTCTCCCACATATTTTTTGTAGTACTGAGAATGGAACACATGCCCTTATATATGCTGGGCAAACATTCTACTTTGAGCACTAGCCCATTTCAAAATTTTTATTTTGAGACAGGGTCTTGCTCAGTTGCCCAGGCTGTCCTTAGCTTAATGTGTAGCCCAGGCAGGCCTTGAACTCATGCCCCTTCTGCATAGCCTCCCAAGTAGCTGGGATTACAAGTGTGCACCACCAGGCTCAGTTCTCTTCCATTTTTGTGTAAGGGCATTCTTAATTAAGTAGCCTTCTCTTGCCAGGCATGGTGGTGCACACCTGTAATCCCAGTGACTCAGGAGGCAGAGGCAGGAGGATCGCAAGTTCGAGACCAGAGCAGTCTGCGTAATTTAGCAAGACCCTATCTTTAAAAAGTAAAAAATTGGGCTGGGGGTGCAGCTTAGTGGTGTAGCACTGGCAAAGCATGCAAGCATGAGGCCCTGGGTTCAACGCTCATAACCACACACACACACACACACAAAAGTAGCCTTCTCTCAAAAAATATGTCATGGGGTATGACTTTTATGTATATTATTGAGTTTATTTATTTCTGCATTTATTTAGCTTTAGGTGTTTTTTTTGTTTGTTTTAGTTTTTGTTTTTGAGACAGGTTCTCATTTTGTAGCCTTCACTGATCTGGAAATTGCTATTTAGCCTAAGCTGGCCTCAAGCTTTCAGTGATCCTCCTGCCTCTGCCTCCTGAGTGTAGTGTTGAGTTTAATTCCAGTTGGGATTTATAATGCAATCTTCCTGTGGCTCGTTTGGCTGTCATTAGTGGATTTTGACGCAGTGCACACTGTGTCGGAGCCTGAGGAATCCGTGTTCTTCTGTAGGTCTGACAAAGTGTTGTCTTTCTGCTAATGCAGGTTGGTATGTTCCAGGCCACAGAGTATGTGTGGAGCACCCTCTGTGGTTACTCTTACAGGGAGGGTAGAAAGCCCTGTGAGGAGGTGGGGAACTATTGTTGATATTGGCTCTCTTACTTGAAAGCAATTCTGAGAATGACTGTTCAGCTGTGATGAAAGGCCTGAAACAGGAGGGAATATTGTATCCCTTTTTCTCAAAATACATGTGTTCACAATAGTTCAAGTAGGACTGAGTTTTAGCATAGCTGGACATAATTCTTCTCACTTGAGCTGGGAGTGTGGCTAAGAGACAGAGCCACTTCCCATTGTGTTGAGGCCCTTGGCTTGACCCCCAGCACTTGAAGGATAAGACAAAAAGGAAAAAGAAAGAAAGAACGATAAGGAAGCTTACTGCTGGCACATGCCTGTAATCCCAGTTTATTGGGAGGCAGAGGTAGTTGGATCACAAGTTTGAGGCTTTTCTTGGCTACACAGAGAGCTCATGGCCAGCCTGGACAATTTGTCTCAAAATAAAAATAAAATAAATAAAAAAGGGCTGGGGATATAGCTTGGTAATAGAACACTTGTCTAGCATGTATGAAGCTCTGGGTTCAATCCACAGCACTTAAAAAAGAAAATATCAACAATAAATAGTAATAATAAGGATAAAAATAGATCAATGAAAGTAAAAAAGAGAATGGACAGGAAAAGATATATAAATAGAAAAAAGTAAGAGAATAAAACCTTTAAAATGAGAAAAAAGTGAAAGGAGAGAGAAAAAGTCCAATTTAGGGATGAAAAAGCGAGCTGGACACCATTGAACACAACTGTAGACCCAACGATGTAGGAGGTTGAGGCAGAAGGATTGTGAGTTTGAGACTATCCTAGTCTACATAGTGATTTCAAGCTCAGCCTTGGCAACTTAGACCTTGCTTCAAAATAAAAAAATAACAATAATTTAAGCTGGGAGCAGTGGTACATGCCTGTAATCCCAGCATCTCAGGAGGCCAAGGCAGGAGGGTCACAAGTTCGAGGCCAGAAACAGCCTGCATAATTTAGTAAGATCCTCTTTCAAGATAAAAAATAAAAAGAGGCAGAGGGTACAGCTCAGTGGTAGAGCACTTGCAACATAAATATGAGGCCCTTGATTTGATCCCCAAGTACCACAAAAAAAAAATAATAAAATAATAATAATAATATAGGAGCCGTGCATGGTGTGATATACCTCTAACCCCAGCACTTGTGAGGCCCAGATAGTAGGATCATTTGTTTGATGCCAGTTTAGGTTACATAGTAAGATCTTGTCACAAAAAGCAAATACAACAACAACAACAAAAATTATAAGAGAGAAAGTTGTCTTAGTAAAATCGCAGAGGTTGTGATCAATTTTTTTTTTTCGGTACCTGGGGTTGAACCCAGGGCCTTGTGCTTGCATGCTTGGCATGTGCTGTACTACTGAGCTCCACCCCCAGCCCATTTTTTTACTTTTTTTGAGACAGGGTCTCGCTAAATTATGCAGACTGCCTCTGGTCTCTAACTTGTGATCCTCCTGCCTCCACCTCCCGAATTGCTGGGATTAGGCGTGCACCACTGTGCCTGGCTGTGTGCTTAATTTCTTAAGTAATGACTCATGAGCCATATTATCTAACAGAGCAGCTCATTCGAGATTTATCATATCATCCAGAGCGTATTTTTCAGGTTGATCAGGGAGGTTCCTGATATGAGCATGTCAGAATTTTGCAAGCATTCAATTGGACAACAGTGGTTAAACAAATAGCATGTTATTGGCCTAAACTGGTTGGGAACTCTGAATCCCTCTTTATAGTTAACTGGGGGAGGTTCATTCAAGTAGTAGTTTCTACATACTAGGAAAGGTAGAAGTTTGTGCATAAGCATTTCTAAGCATATTCAGTGTCAGGATGACTGGTGTTAACTCTCTTGTGGGCACTAAATAGTAAGATTTTGTTATGAGAGGTGCTACAGGTCCTGTGTACAAAAAGAAATTGGAGTGATCCAGCAGCTCAATGTATTATCCTGTCCTCTCCCTTCACAAAATAGTTTCAATCCAGTATCAGGTTTGCTAGGTGGGAAAGTATGTCTGGGGATGGAGAATAAGAGTGTAATGACCACAGACAGAGGGTGAATATGTGAAGAATAGAGCATCATGGGAATGCTTATGAATTGGTCTATGTCTCCAGTGCTGTGAGTCTAACCCCTTCTCCTTCCTCCTGGAAATATGTGGACTGTTTTAGGAGTCACTGACCTTTGAGGATGTGGCCGTGAAATTTACACCAGAGGAGTGGGCTTTGTTGGATTCTTCCCAAAAGAAGCTGTGCAGAGATGTGATGCGGGAAAACTCTAGGAACCTGGCTGCTATAGGTAGGGGTGATGGAATTCCCTTACTGAGTCAGTGGGAGATCAAATGTGTCTTGCTTGCCCATGCTGCTCCATGATTTGGAATACGGAAAGGGAACATGAGTGAGAATGTATCAGTCATGGTTACAGTATTCTACAAATCTACCTAGTATCTCATGTTCTATAATAATATGTTTTATAATGATTTTTCTGGATCTACATTTCAGGAACAAAACAGGAATGGAACATTGGAGATAACTACAAAAATTCCAGGAGAAATCTAAGGTAATTTAACTTACAAATGAAAGAAATGTCCCTCAGGAAGTGTGGATCAGTTTGGGGGCTCAGTGGTGGAATACTTGACTAGCATGCGCAAAGCCCTGGGTTTGATTTTCAGCTCTGGAAAAAAAAAAAAAAAAAAAAGAATGATGGAGAGACTGGAAAACTTAAAAAACAAGCCAACTATACAAATAATCCCAACTTGAAAAAGACTTAATCCCAGTTTTCTTCAAAAATGCATTTAAGTTAACACTGGAAAACCCAAAACCTGAAATACAGTAGTGTCTCGGCACTCAACCACAATCAATTCTGGAAGGCTTATCAAGTGCCAGTCAGTTTGAGTGCCCCCACTTTTGTCCTACTCACACGCTTAACTTTAAGTTCATTTTATAATTCAATTGTTCTGTCTTTTCCTATTTCCTTCATCTTTAGCACCAGAAAGTGTCTTGGGTGCTGTATTGACCATATGATATATTTGTGTATATATATATAAAGTCCTACGAGGTCATGAACATAGCACCAAGACAGGTCTTTACTGCTCTTGAAATTGATCCATAACCTTATGCTTTCCCCATTGTTTCACTGGGAGGCATCATGGGAAAGTATAGTATCTTACATGGGCTTTAGCATAATAGTTGAATGCCAAGCAAATGGTTCAGCCCTGAAACAGGATTCTTTCAGTATTGTTCCAGCACCAAAATATTTGAATACAGAGCAGTTTGAGTGTTGAAGTAAACTGTATTTTAAGATTAGAAACATTTGGAGCAGCGACATGCTACCTACTACAAGTGACCTTTCTAGTGGTTCAAATTCACATGTCATTCCATGCATGAAGTTGTTAAAAATGTTTTCGCAAATTGCCTTCAGGCTTTGGGTATAGATGTATATAAAGCTAAAGGAATTTCATATTTAGACTGGGAACTCATCTTGAAGATATCTTTTAATACTCAGATGTGATGGGGTACACCTGTAATAAAAGTGATTTGGGAGGCTGAGACAGGTGGATCCTGAGTTCAAGCCCAGAGGCAGCCTATGCAACTTAGTGACCCTGTCTCAAAATAAAAAGCAAAAACAGGATTGAGGGTTCTTCTCAGTGGTACAGTACTTCCCTAGCATGTGCAAGGCCCTGGTCTCAACCCCTGAGCACTGCAACAAATGGAGGGATATCTTATTTTGTATATGCAAATATCTCAAAAGCCAAAATGGTTTTGATTTGAAGCATTTTGCACAAAGTAGACACAAGTATATTTAAATGTAATGTAAGGAAGCAGACATGGTGGCACAAGTCTTTAATACTAGCTAATCAGAAACGTGATAGAGGAGGATCATGAGCTCTGGACCACTGTGGGCACCACAGCAAAGACCCAATCTTAAAAACAATTAAAGAAATGAATAAAGAACTAAATGTGATCTAGATCTTCAGTGTTTGCAGAATTGTTAACTTGGAAAATGTATTAACAAATCCCTCTATGAAGCTGGGCACTATGATTCACACCTGTAATTGTAGTTACGTGGGAGGCTAAGGCAGGAATATAGCAAGTTCAAGACTAGACGCAGCCTGCACAACTTAGTGAGACCCTGTTTCAAAAATAAAAGAATATAAGGGAGACTATGTATGCAGCTCAGTGGTGCAGTGTTTATTTAATATTTCTGAGTTCCTGGGTTCAACCCCCAAGAACTGTAAAAAAAAAAAAAAATAGAGTAAAACAATGAATAAAACTTTCTTCATAATAACTGTCCTCAACATATCCTGCAGAGCATTTGGTCCAGTCATGTTCAATAATTCTTACACTCTATAAAATCATTTTCCTCATGTATAATTAATGAACAAATCCTTATGAAGATGCTTCACCTTTTTCACAGAAGTCAAGTGGTCAGGAGACAGAACGAGTGTAAAGAAGGTAGTCAAGGTGGAGAAATCTTCGATCAAAATCCAAATCCTGTTGTGAACCAAAAAGCTCCTAGAGTAAAAAAGCGTGTGTATGGTAAAGTCCCCATTCATCATTCATCTGCAAATGTGTCCATCACAGTAAAGAGTAGAAACAAATCATCTGCTTATCAAGTATCTGGAGAAAAGGTGTATGAAGGAGAGGTAGATGGGAAAGTCTGCAGTTCTCCCCATACCAGAAAGAAACCCTATGAATGTAAGCAATGTGGGAAAGGCTTTTCTTGGTTGAATAATGTTCGGAGACATGAACGAATTCACACTGGAGAGAAACCTTATGTATGCAAGCACTGTGGGAAAGGTTTTACTAATTCCAGTTCCCTTCAACTCCATGAAAGGATTCACACTGGAGAGAAACCTTATGTATGTGAGCAATGTGGGAAAGCCTTTGCCTGGACGAGCAACATCCGAAGACACAAACGAACTCACACTGGAGAGAAACCCTATGTATGCAAGCAGTGTAATAAAGCCTTTACTAATTGTGGCTCTCTTCGACTCCATGAAAAGATTCATACAGGAGAAAAACCTTATATATGTAAGCAATGTGGGAAAGCCTTTTGTTGTTTGAGTAACATTCAAAAGCATGAACAAATTCACACTGTTGAAAGACCCTATGTATGTAAGCAATGTGGAAAAGCCTTCACTTCTCACAGTTTTCTTCAATACCATGAAAGGATTCACACTGGAGAGGGACTTTATGTATGTAAGCAATGTGGGAAAGCCTTTCCTTTTGTAAGTGAAGCACGAAGACATGAACGGGTTCACACTGGTGAGAAGCAGTATGTGTGTAAGCACTGTGGAAAATCCTTTTGTTCTGTGGGTAATGTTCGAAGACATGAGCGAATTCACACTGGAAAGAAATCCAGTGGATGCAAGCAGTGTGGGAAAGCCTTCACTAATTGCAGTTCCCTTTGATTCCATGAAAGGATTCACATTGGAGAGACACTCTATGTATGTAAGCAATATGGGGAAGCCTTTTCTCCTTTGAGTGATGAGTTCCTTTGTACTGTGCTCCTTTGAGCTCCTTTGTATTGTGAGTTCCAGGTCAATGTGGGCTACACAAGACCTTATCTCAAAAACAAACAAACAAAAAACGCAAATAACACCAAAAATATGGGGAGTGGGGAAGAATGCACCTGGATGAAAGCCTTATGAATGTAAAAAACACAAGAACATTGGCTATTGCAGCAAATAGTTTCAAAGTCCTCAGAAATATTCTCTCTCTCTCTCTCTCTCTCTCTCTTTCATGATTAGTTTATTTGGAACGTGATTTCAGGAATCACCAAGAGCGTGGTGAGAAAGCAACACAGGATCAGGGAGTACAAAGCCCATACTTTGTGGTGGGTTACCAGGGTTGAAGGCCCACTCAATTTCTAGGAGACTGAGGACTTAACTCAGAATTGTCCCACCCACGGGGAGGGAAGTTGGGTAGTTATTCTTCACTATCAGTGAATCCTCCTCCAGGAGAAGTTGACTCCTGTAGCAGTTCTGACAGGCCCTATATGTGTTAGAAACCAGAGAAAACTCCTAGGACAGAGTCCTCAGCATAGCCTTTACTGGGACAGTCAGAGCCCACAGGAATGGTCAGTGCTGTCTTATGCTTTGGTAAAGAACTTGCAGTCTTCCTACCTCTGCTTACCAAGTCTCTGGGATAATGGGCATGGTCTGCCATGCCTGGCTAAAAGTTATAATGTGCTTTTATGTTCATTTTTAAAGTAGATCTCTGGACTATGTATTTCTAATTTTCACTCTGGAAATAAACATTGAGGTGACATAATTCTGTAAGTAGTTTTTTTTTTTTTTTTTTTTGGAACAGTGTATGAGTTTATTAGGTAGTGTCCTTTTAAATCAAATCAAGTAATAAGCTTTCTCTGCTTTCATTTTGAACAATTTTTTTATCCAGGGATGAAACAATGTATTTCTAACATGCCAGCCATCTGCTTTTATGTATTTTAAAATAATTGCAGTTAAAAGAGCATTAACAAAATGAATCTTTGTTAATTGATGGGATTTTTCTACTGAACTCCTATGGCAGGTTCTTATCGTGTGTGTGTGTGTGTGTGTGTGTGTGTGTGTACATAAGTAGATACATAGCTACATATATAACCCCAGAATTAACTGTTTCAGTGAACTCATAGCTTAGCACATATCATTTTTGTTTATTCAGAAGATAATTGTCAGGTGTTCCTGTGTACTCTGCAGTGTTGTGGTTGGTGTGGTGGGTGCCCTGACAACACATCCAGTGGCGAGGCACAGACCAAAGAACAGAGTGTCACGCTCAGGCTAGAAAAGAACACAGGTTTATTTACAGGGGAAAAGAGGATAGGGGTTTGGGAGGAAGGAAAGGGGAAATTGGCAGGGAAAAGCACTCAGCTTCTGCCTCGGCTGCTGGGGCAGAGGCTCCTGGATGTTGTTGCTCTCTGGCTCGAAGGCTTCGCCACTTCAGAGGCCCTGATCTTGACTCCCGAAGGCTTGCCTCTTGGAGTCCCACCTCTCGAAGATGCTGGTTCATCGTTTCCCTTGAGGTGCAGGTAAGGATCAGGTGGATGAGGTAGGCGGGTCAAAGTAAAGTTAAGAAGGCTAGGCTAGGACAGGCAAGGACTGGGCCTTGGGCTCTCAGGGAAATCCAAGGACCTCTCTCCTCTTAGATGGTGTTCAGAGTGAAACCTTGAACTCCATGTTTGGGGTTTTTTGTACCCTCTAGGCGGACAGCTCTCAACTGTCCCAAGATGACAGCTAGCCAATCATGGGACAGCATGAGGACAGCACAAGGGCAGGGGCTCAGCCAATCAGAGTGAGGACTGGGCACAACCAATCAGGTTGCAAGGAAACCAGAACAGGCAGGCGCCATCTTTGTTTACTCAATGGGAGGGGAGAAGAGTGAGAGACCCGGATGTAGGGCAAGGGTCAATGGCCAGGAGGATAGATATTACTCCTCCAGGCAGGCCACGTGGGCTCCTGGACCCCACCATGTTCTCGGGTACACTCTACCCTCCAGGGAATCCCAAAACCTGCCTCTTTTATTTACAAAAGTGAAAGGAAAAATGGGGTTACATAGTAGACATATTTACGATAACCTTATCATCCTACAGCGACAGTTATTATTAAATACATCAAGTACAGACAACACACAAAATTGTTACAGTTTTCAATTATTAATTTAAAACAAATTATATGTAATGGGTTACATAAATTTTAGTACAGGGGATGATACAAATTAAAGATTTTAATTGCTATAAAGTGTATTGTAGCATCTCCTTCTATTGGATGAACTGAAGGATGACTGCAGTTCAAGCTTTGGTAATCATAATTGTTCTCACATGGGAGGCTGTGATAATGAGATAAGGAGAATCTTAATTCATGCAGAATACCAGTCAGTCAGATTAGGGAAAGAGGGGGATTTTTCTCCTTTTATGATTCAGAATATGTTGTGTTCTACCAATTTTAAGGACATATGTACAGGATGTCTCTGTTTTTGTCTTTGACCATGCTTTTCACTGAGTAGCATTATGTACTTTTGGAGGTTTGTGACATCTCTTGTCATAAGAATTGATGTTGCTCAGTGTAATAGACCAGCTCTAGTGTTCTGTACCTCTTTTTGCCTTTATGACTTCAACAAGTACTTCTCTCAATGCATACACACTGTTTTCCCATAAGTACAAATGCTCTTCAAATTTGGTGATATTGTATTACCATAAACTCTCAGTAAGATGAAAGTATCATAAGTTGAAAATGCACTTAATACACCTACCCAAGTAAAGGTGAAAACTGACCTTAGCCTATACTGAATATGCACAGATCAGCTGGGTATAGTAGCACACGCCTGTAACCCCAGTGACTTGGGAGGTGGGAGGCAGAGGCAGAAGGATCATGAGTTCAAGGCCAAAGGCAGCCTGTGTAATTTAGGCCCTGTCTCAAGGTGAAAAAAGCTTAAGCTGGGTGCGTGGCGCACGCCTATAATCCCAGCAACTCAGGAGACAGAGGCAGGAGGATCGCAAGTTTGGAGACCAGAAGCAGTTTGCATAATTTAGTGAGACCCTGTCTCAAAAAAAAAAAAAAAAGGGCTTAGGGTGCAGCTCAATGGCACAGCACTTGCGAAGCATGCAAGCACAAGGACCCGGGTTCAACTCCCAGTACA
>VMDO01014162.1:0-21532 GCA_007922755.1 Pedetes capensis | reverse complement strand
AAAAAAAAAAAAAAAAAAAAAAAAAAAAAAGGGAAAAATATTTTAAAGCAGGCTTGGAGTGCCACTCAGTGGTAGAGTGCTTACACGGTGGGTGCAAGGCCCTGGGTTCACTCTCCCCAGTATCGCAAAAAATAAAAAGAATATGCACAGATCACTTACATTAGCCTATGGTCGGATAAAACCATCTGAAAATATCTAGTTTATAATAAACCATCAAATATCTCATGTAGGTGTTGGGGATGTAGCTCAGTACTGGAGCACTTGCCTAGTATTCATGAGGCCTTGGGTTCCATCCCCAGCACTGCCAAAAAAAAAAAAAAAATCTCATGTAGTTCATTGAATGTGCTATGCAGTAAAGCATCAGTTTTTATGCTTCTGAACAGGTGGCCAAGTACACTACAGCACAGTGCTACTCCCCAGTGCCATGAGAAAGTAGTATACTGCATGTGATCAGCCCAGACTGAGATCACACTTTGAGAATTGAAGACATTTTCTCCTCAGTACATTCACTTTTTGATTTGTTCATTTATTTATTTGTTTATTTATTTAATTTTATTTTTGTAATAGTGTCTGTTTGAACCCAGGACCTCATAAGCTGCGCTCCTAGGCCCTTTTTATTTTATTTTATTTTGTCTTGAGACAGGGTCTCACTAAGTTGTGCAGGCAGCCTCTGGCCTTGTACTCGGTAATTATTTGGCTTCAGGCTTCTGAGTCGCTAGGATTATAGGCATGTGATACGGTGTCTGGCTCTTTTCTGCCATGTTAATGTGAGGGAAAAAAAGTAAGATCATTGTAAATCAGTGATCACCCTTCTCATGGTTAAAATAGATAACTTCATTTACTCCTTAGCACGTTCATGTTGTTGTAAGGTGCCGTCGAGTCTGTATAAGACTCAGTGACCTTACGTCCAACAGGCGAAACACTATTGTTAGTGCTTCTCTGCTATTCATAGGGCTTTCACTGGCGGATTTTTTTTTTTGGGGGGGGAGTGGGTTGCTGGGTCCTTCTCCCAAGCTTACAGCAGCTGGTGTTCCCAGGTGGTCTCCCATCCAAGTACTCGTCAAGCCTGACCCTGCTTAGCCTCCAAGATCTGATGGGATCGGATGCCAGAGTGGTACCACTGAAGGCATGTTCATGATACTTGTCTTTAAATCTCTATGTGTTTAAAGAGTAAATTGTCAGTGCAAGCCTAGGAAGGGACAGACAGCATCACTAATGAGTAAAACAGTCTCTGAGGTCCTGGGTTTGATTCCCAGCACTGCAAAAATGGGAGAAGGACGTGGCAATCCACTCCTGAGGCAATCCTGAAACAATCAGCCATTGAAAACCCTATGAGGGTTGCTATGAGTCGGACATAACTGGACGGCACCTGACAACAACAACAATCAAAGGTCAAGTGTCCTTGACATAGGCCAATGTCCCTTTCATGAATTCCTTCTTCCTACTCACTCCTTGGTGTGTGCTGAACATTGTTCCCCCTCAATTTATGATTTAAAGCCCTATATTGCAACTTGATAGAATTTGGTGTTGGGACATGGAAGAGGTAATTAGGATCACATGAGTGCAACGGTGGGTGCTCATGACATAATTACATACTTGTAAGATTAGTAGAGTCTGCAGCCATACCATTGTGGCATCTGGTCCTGTCAGATCTCCGAAGCTAAGCAAGGTCAGACCTGGTTAGTATTTGGATGGGAGACTGCCTGGGACTACCAAGTGCTGTAAGCTTGGGAGAAGGACCTGACAACCCACTCCCCCAAAACAATCAGCCATTGAAAACCCTATGAATAGCAGAGTAGCACTGACAATACTGCTTCGCCTGTTGTATATAGGATTGCTATGAGTTGGACACTGACTCAATGGCACCTAACAACACAAGATTTTTTCAATCTTTTTTGTTTTATTTTTTTGGTACGGGGGATTGAACCCAGGGCCTTGCACTTGCATGCTTTTTTGCAAGTGCTGTATCATTGAGCTGCACCCACAGCCACTCTAAAAGGGGCTTTTGGAAGTGAGTTTGATCACTCTTGTCCATCTGCCTTCTACCAAGAGAGGAGATAGCAAAAAGGTGCTGATGACATGATCAAGGTCTTCCCATACTGTAGAATTTATGCACTAAGTAGTGTAAATTTGTTTAGATTAGAACTTGAAAGTGACTTTGTCTCTTGTCATCAGGGTGAGAGTTCCCTCTGATGAATATTAAAGTATTGCAGGAGAGTTTCCAGACTGCAGAGGGCCAGCAGGGCATGGTGAACTCACAAAATTAAATACTTTAGTGTCCCTGCCTCAATACCAGGGAGTCATAAACTCTGGGGCTCCATTTCTGCAGTCTTTCTGACCCTCAACTTTAGCAAATTCTGAATTCAGGTTTTCCTTTTCACCTTGATCAAAGCAGGCTGTTTGATCAGCTTCAAATGTTTTCGTTACTTCTTTTTTGATTCCTTTGTAGAATATTGCTGCCACTTGACTGTAGTTCCCTCAAACGTTTGATTCTCTTATTGGCATATTTTTATTTTCTTGGGTCAACATGAACAGATGGAGAGAAATATTTCGAAAACGTCTTGTTCTTGAAGTGAACTGCCTGATCTCAAATTCCTCAAGTGGAACCTAAGCATCAGGCCCCCCCATTCTATTCTAGTGGGGCCTGGCCTGGCCTACGCACTCTTCCTTACCTGTTTTGTGACATCAGACATTTGTCTCCATGGCACACTGAGTCTGGAGCACCCTGAGCACACAGGACGGAGCAAGTACCTGCTCTGGAAAGGCAGGAGCAAGTTCTGCTTAAATGCACTTATCCTGGCAAGGCCACGTCAGTGCCCACGAGACCCCCGGTCTGGGAGGAGCTGCGCTAGTATCTGCTATTTAGGTCCCGCTTACCCAGGCATGCCCTGCATCTGCTGTCACTCAGGGCTGAGTTGGGGGTGGGTGTCTTGGAACTCTAGCCAATCAGGGCCGCAGGGGCGGGTCTGGAAGAGCTGTCCAATCAGGAGCGCCGGTGAGAGGAGCCGCTTCATGTGAGGCGACGACGCAAAAGCGTCGTCACGCTGTGGACTGCGTTAGCTTCTGAGAGAGTTCTCAAGGAGCTTCAGCGTTTTATCTCCTCGAGTTCCACTGACCCGGGGAGCCCTGGAAGCCGGCAATGGTGAGTGTGGAGACCGGAAGTCCAAGACGGGGGAACGGCCGGAAGCAGCTGTGGCGGACCGGCCCCGCCTGGGCTCGGTAGTCGGCCGCCAGCGTCCGCCGGGCCTCGGCCCCTGGGGTCTGCGGGGTGGGCCGGGCGGGCAGCGGGGCCCTTCGCTGCGTGTCGCATCCCTGCGCCGCCGCTACCCCGGCCACAGCCTCTCCGGGCAGCTCCGCGCCGGTCGCCAAGGCTCTCAGACCGATTGCCGTAGGCGGGAGGGCGCGGTGGGGACCCCGGACTCTAGGGTGGGGTTCGTTGACCTGAGGGGCTGGGTCCCCGTGCCTCCTTTGTCTCCAGCACAGACCTGATTCCCCTGAATTTTCTAAATATTTGGGAATCAGGATCTCAGTGCACGGTCTGTCTCCAAGGCCGGTGCTGCTTGGGGCTGGGCAGTAAACCCTTTTACGTTCAAGTACTTCCCCACGTTGCCACACTCACTGGGATGGGGGGGGGCTACATGCACTTCTGGTGGGATTGGAGTGGAAGGGAGACATGTCTTCTGTGATGTAGCTGTTATTGTCCTTGGACTGTTTCTTAGACGTTGTTTTAAAATCAAAATGCTGGTGGAGGTACGAGCTGACCTTATTTGACTTGTTGATGTTGTTAGGTGCCGTCGAGTCGAATCCGACTCATAGCGACCCTCATAGGGTTTTCAATGGCTGACTGTTTCGGGATTGCCTTGGGAGTGGGTTGCCAGGCCCTTCTCCCATTTTGCGGTGCTGGGAATCGAACTCGGGACCTCAGAGACTGCAGAGCGGCGCTCTTCCAACTGAGCTAAATCCCAGCCCCACTTTATTTGATAGGAATAGTACCATAGGGGGAAGTCCCCATCCGTAAGGTCTGCAGTCATCTCAAGGGTTAGGCAGAAAGGGTTTTTCTTTCCTGGGAGGAGCAAATAGGAGTAGGAAGAAGGTGGGAGAGGAAGGGGTGATGGACGGTATCAGCATCAGCTCCTAGACCAGAGAACATTTTTTCCTGAGGTCAGCCTGTCTTAATGTCACAATAAAGGAGGGGTTGTGTGCTATCTCTGGTTGAAGATGGTTCAGAGATCCCTGGCTTGGGGAAAGGAGAAAACCCTAAGGAAAGTTTGCTTAAGTGATTTCTTTCTAATGATCACTTGAGCTAATCATTTTTGATGGAAAAATTTAGGAATTTGGGAACTGTGTTACTGGACCTTTAAGTTTAATAAAAGAAGCATCATCTTAAGAGTAACAGGCAAGGTGTTTTAGGCTGTTACTTCAGAACACAAAGCAGTGTGAGGTGGGATGATGATGATGATGATGATGATGATGATGATGATTATTGGCAGTACTTGAGGGTTGAACCCAGGACCTCATCTATTCTTTTCAAGCTGCACTCCCAGCCCATTTTTTATTTTTTAGTTTGAGACAGGGTCTAAGTTACACAGGCTGTCTCTTCCCTTAAACTTTCTATTCTTCTTCCTCTGCCTCCCAAATTGCTAGGATTACAGACGTATGCCACCACGCCCAACAGCATCTTGTATATTCTTTTATTGGTTTTCAATAGTTTGTTTTCCCCGTAGTTGACTCTACTCCTTCTTGTTGTTGTTGTTGTTGTTAGGTGCCGTCGGGTCCGACTCTTAGCGACCCTCTATGTACAGCAGATCGAAACACTTGCCGATTCTGTGCCAGGCAAACGATCTTATTTATGTTTAAGCCCATTGTTGCAGACACTGTGCCAATCCATCTGGTGGAGGGTTTTCCTCTTTTGTGTTGACCTGCCACTCTTCCAAACATGATGTCCTTCTCCAGGGATTGTTCTCTCCTGACTACATGTCTGAAATATAAGTAACATTAAGATAGGAACTTTATCTACTACATTCAGTGTCTGAGGTTTCTCAGAAATAATTTCTCTCAATTCATTTTTTTTCAATGATGTGCCACATTTCCCTCTTCTTATTATTCTTTTTGGATGTTTTTGTTATTGTTGTTAACGTGATTTTTGAATGCTATAATTGGTTATTTGTGGAAATCGGATTCTCTCTCTTCTCCAGTATTGAGGCAGGATAATTGGAGGGTGTTGAAGTTTGAGTTTTTTACTTGGCCATGAACTTTTGGGTTTACAAATTTCCCAGTTGCTTAGGACTTTGGGAAATAACTTTTTTTGTTGTTGTTGACAGACTGATGAAAACTACCTTTTCAAAATGGCTTTTCTTCCCTCCTCAACTGATAGAAGTGGGAGTCAGTTTTTCTCAGAATGTCACTGTGTAAAATCGTGGGGTTTCTGGAGATAGAACTCAGGAATTTGTAGGACTTTTGAAAACTGAGGTGCCTAGAGGTTTTTGTCTTCTCTTAGCTTTTAGGAGGGGCTGGAGTTTAGCTCAGTTGCTGGAGTGCTTGCTCCGCACACTCTGAGGCCCTGAGTTCAGTCCCCACCACTGCAAGAATGGGAGAAGGACCCAGCAGCCCACTCCCCAAACCATCAGCCATTGAAAACCCTATGAATAACAGAAAAGTACTGTCAGGTACAGTGCCTCTTTCGTTAGTTCTGTTGTACACAGGGTTGCTATGAGTCACAGCCAATTCAGTGGCACCTAACAATAAGCTTTTAGGAGTTTATAGGTGATACTTGAGATTTTCCTACTCTTGTTCTACTTTTGAGTTTCTATTGGAATAAGCTAGGTTTTTCTGGGTCTTGTTTGTTTTTCCAGTTTGGGAGCAATCGATTCCTTTTTGGCCTTAGTTAGCTAAGGCTAAAAGAGTTGTTTATTTTAAATTTCTTTGCTTTTTTCTTGTGTGGATGGAAATGCCCCTTCTGTGCTACACATCAAGATAAGGTCATCAGAAGTCTAGGGATCCCTCCATTGCCGCTAGCAGGAGACACAGACCATCCAATCCTTTGGAATTGAGAATGAGTTCTCGGCATAGCTTCCCTGTTAAGCTCAGTAAGGCTCCCAGGCCAGGCTCCTTCTTTGCCTCACTGAAGATACTTACTGTCTTTTTGAGAGATCTGCCCCATGCTACCTGAACTCTGTTATTTGTGTTATAAGTCTTTGCATTTTCTCTTAGTTTTGCATGTCACATATGTCATATTCTCATCAGTGTCAACATCAGACCCTCACCTGTAGCTGGATGCAGTGGCACAAGCCTATAATCCTAGTGACTTGGGAGACAGAGGCAGGAGGATCGAGAGTTCGAGGCCAGAAGTAGCCTGCATAACTTAGCAAGACCCTGACTCAAAATAAAAAATAAAAAATATGCCAGGGGTACAGCCCAGTGATAGAGCACTTGCAAAGTATGTGTAAGGCCCTAGGTTCAACCCCTAAGACCCCCCACAGAAAAAACCTACCTCACTTCCAAAGGTGACCAAAGCAGTTTGCAGGGTAAAGGGTCTAGATGTTGCCCACCTTCCTGTGTCTGTCTTTTCCTGCTTTGACTTGCTAGCCTGCTCTGCTACCTAATGGACAGCATGTAGCCAAGTCTGTTTGCTGGGTGTTAGGGGATCTCATGTTGTAATCCAAGCTGCTTGTTTGTTGCTGCCCAATCTTTGAATTGTGACTTAACATTGCCTAGTTCAAAGAAAAGCAAACATAATGAGCATAAGTATGTTCTTTCCAAACTGAGTTCTTTGCTTAAATTATTCATCTTGAACTGTATTCACAAAAGAATAAACAGAAAGTTTGTGGTAAGATTTAGTAATAAAAACAATATAAATATCCTGGGGCTCCTCATCAAGATTTCTAATTTGAGGCAGGCATGATGGTGCATTCCTGCAATCCCAGCACTAGAGAGACAGAGGCAGAGGCAGGAGGATCTCAAGCTTGAGAAACCCTGTCTCAAAACTCAATAAGCAGCTGGGTGCGGTGGCGCAAGCCTGTAATCCCAGTGGCTGGGGAGGCAGAGGCGGGAGGATCACAAATTCAAGACCAGAGGCAACCTGCATAATTTAGGGAGACCCTGTCTCAAAAAAAGTAAAAAAAAAAATGGGCTGGGGGTGCAGCTCAGTGGTCCAGCATTTGCAAAGCATGCAGGCATGAGGCCCTGGGCTCAACCCCCAGTATCACAACAAACAAACAAACAAACAAAAAACTCAATAAGGCAATCACATAAACCATCATTGGAGTGTTCAGATGGTCTCACCTTCGTCTTGCTCCCTATGAGACCACTGTGTGTTTGGTTTCTTTTTCAGTATTGGGGGGCTGAACCTAGTGTCTCATACATACTTTGCCAGCACTCTACCACTGAGCTGCACTCCCAACACTCTTTGACTTTTGTATCTTGAGACAGAGTCTTGCTAAGTTATGCAGGCTGCCTCTGGCCTTGAATGTGCAATCCTCCTCCCTCTGCCTCCGGAATGGCTGGGATTATAGGCGTGTGCCACTGTGCCTGCTTGTCCACTCTCTTGATCCTTGGTTACTTATCCTATCTTCACCACGTCAGATTTTTCAGGAAATTTTCTTTTAGTTTTGCCCCCTTACACCTTTTAATAAATAAATATTAAAGGAATTACAAGGGCTGTGGGTATGGCTCAGTGGTGGAGTCCTTGCCTAAAGGTATTACAGAGAACAGCATCATGGGCACCACCGTCTTTGCCTCAGTATGTGTTACACATGCTAGCATCTGAGGTGGGGGGCCAAACTATTTCCTCATCAGTTCCACTCATTACTGTGGTTGGGTTTTTTCAAGGTTAGTTTTCAGAGCTGTGAAATATAGCACATCTGTTTCCAGGTATGAACGCATAATACATTAAACACAGCTCTGTAGATTCTTAGTCTGCACACGAATCTTTTTATATTGCATGTATTGGAGACATTTTTCTTCCACTTTATTTTTTCTTTTTTACTTCTATTTATTTTCTTTTCTTTTTTATTTGTGGTACTTGGGGGTTGAACCTAGGGCCTTGCACATACTTTGCAAGTACCCTATCACTGGGCTGTACCCCCAGCCCATTTTTATTTTTCTGTTTTGAGACAGGGTATCACTAAGTTATGCAGACTGCCTCTGGCCTTGACCTTGGAATCCCCCTGCATCTGCCTCTACAGTCATTGGGATTGCAGGCATGTGCTGCCACACCCAGCTAGTTCCCTTAATTTTCATAAAATTCTCAGTCTACTTCTTATGGCTTATTTTTTTTTTCTCATGAGGAAATTCTCTTTGCTACATCCAAAATATATTTTACAGTGACTTCTCAAAGCAAGCATTATACTTTCCATTTTAATTTATAATTTGATTGTATGTGGAATAGGTGGGAATACAGTGCATGTTTCTACATGGATACCATTGAGTCTCTGCCTCATATATTGAAGAATTTTTTATGAATCTCATACAATGCCTGTTCTATCATGGATCATTTTATTTTACATGTGAGCCCGTTGAAGATAGTTTTCCTTACCTGTGATCTATTTGTTCATCTCTATGTTGATAGAATGCCTGCAGCTGTAGCCTTGTGGCGTCCTATCCCATCAGATCTCGGAAGCTAAGCAGGGTTTGGCCTGGTTAGTACTTGGATGGGAGACCACCTGGGAACTCCAGGTGCTGTAGGCTTGGGAGACAGACCCCAAAAATCAGTCCACCATTGAAAACCCTATGAACAGCAGAGAAGCACTGACAATAGTGTTTCGCCTGTTGTATGTAGGGTCTCTATGAGTTGGATACCGACTTGACGGCACCTAACAACAACAACAACATGTTAATAGAATAGTGTCCTAAATGGTGTAATTTCAAAGTCTTTGATGTATGTTAGGAAAGCTAGCACTTCTAGTTTCAAAGATTTTAAACAGTGTTAGACACTTATTATACCTACACAATTTGGCCTTCAGCTGTAGCACTGTGGCATCCGATCCCGTCATATCTCAGAAGCTAAGGAGGGCTGGGCCTGGTTAGTACTTGGATGGGAGACCGCTCAGGAACACCAGATCTTGTAGGCTTGGGAGAAGGACTAAGCAGTCCACTCCCAAAAAATCAATCCGCCATTGAAAACCCTATGAATAGTGGAGAAGCACTGACAATAGTGTTTTGCCCGTTGTATGTAGGGTCGCTGTGGCACCTAACAACAACAACACAATTTGAGAAAGTAGTTTTTGTTAATTAGTCATAGTGTGTTTGGGGAATTATAGAATTTTATTGACATGTGTTTGAAATGACATCTCGGTAACACTGAGCTCTGTTTCCTTTTTTTTTTTTTTTTTTTTTTTGGTGGGACTTGGGGGTTGAACCCAGGGCCTCACACATCCTTTGTAATACATTGCAAGTGCTCTACCACTGGGTTGTACCCCAACCCATTTTTTGTTTTTTTTTATTTTGAGTCAAGGTCTCTTTAGGTTAGGCAGGCTGCCTCTGGCTTCGAGCTTACAATCCTCCTGCTTTTGCCTCCCCAGTTGCTGGGATTACAGGTGCCACTGAGCCTGGCCCTGAGCTCTTTCTAAGATCTTGTTCCGTCATTCCCCTTAAGTCATTTTCCTTTGACATTCTCCAATAAATCCTGTAATGTTTTTTCCATTATCATAATGAATTATTACATGAGTCTTATTTAGTATTTAAGATTTATCTCCTTAGGTAAGAAGTTGTGGCAAGGCATGTTAAATTGTGTCTGTGAGACCAGCACATTCATCATCCACATTGTATTTTGGGGATCGATCAGGCAGGCTCCTTCTGATGAGCATGTAAGAATCTTGCAAGCATTTGGAAAGACAACAGGAGTTAAGCAGGTAGCATATAGTTGACATACCCTGGGATCCCTGAATCCCTCTTCACAGTTAGGCTGATAAGGTCTGTCCCAATAGCAGTTCACAGATGCCAGGAGAAGTCGATCTTTGTTCTCAAATATTCCTATGACCATGCAGTCTGAGGTATTTGGCGCTAACTCTCAAGCACACTAATTTGTAGGACTTTGTTACGAGAGGTATTACTGAATCAGTAACACAAAGAGAAATTGAGGTAACCCAGGAACACAGTGTGTGTTCCTATTCTGCTATTGTGTTAACACTGTCTCACTCTTTCTCCTGGAAATATATATGGGTTGTTTTAGGAGTCAGTGACCTTTGAGGATGTGGCTGTGAACTTCACCCTGGAGGAGTGGACCTTGCTGGATCCTTCCCAAAAGAAGCTTTACAGAGATGTGATGTGGGAAACCTTCAGGAACCTGGAATCCATAGGTAAGGATGACTATATCTCCTTAGTCAGTCAGAGAACAAGTGTTTCTTGGGCATTGGGGCTGTTGCATGATACAGAATATGGAGAGAGAACATGTGCCTGAATATATCGTACATTGTTAACATTATACCATGAACACAGATAAAATTCAACAATATTTGAGTTATATCGTAATAATTCATGATGATTTTTATGGGTCTATAGTTTTGGAAAATGACTTAGTTTTTCGTTTCCAAGATTACCATTTGGTTCTTTTTCAAAATCCCTACCTCTGTTGAATTTCTCATTCATATCCAGCATTATCTCTCTTAATTCATTCACTTGCTTATCTATATTCGCTTATAATTTGCTGATGTTCTAAAATAATCATTCTTCTGAAGACTTTATATGCTAGTTCATCTACTTTGATATATTTGGAATCTGTTACTGCAGAATAATGAGTTTTAGAAAGGGTGATATGTTCTTTTATATTTCTTGTATGTCCATGCTGAGATTTGCACATATGTTGGGATGTATATCTCTTCCACTTTTCTGTGATATGCTTGTTAATAGTGGCCCTTCTCTTGACAATGTATGTTGAGGTATTGGTTTGTTGTATAGTGTCTCATTTCATTCCAGTAGGGCTTTGTACTATAATCTCCCAGTGGTTTCTTTGGCTGTGATGAGTGAATTTGCAAATTGTATCAGAGCCTAAGGGATCTACTTTATTTATTTATTTATTATTATCATTATTATTATTTTTTGTGGTACTAGGGGTTGAACCCAGGGCCTTGCACTTGCATGTTTTGCAAGTGCTGGACCACTGAGCTGCACACCTAGTCCATTTTTTTTTTACTTTTTTGAGACAAGGTCTCGCTAAATTGAGCAGACTGCCTCTAGTCTAGAACTTGCGATCCTCCTGCCTCTGCGTCATGAGTTGCTGGGATTACAGGCATGCCCCACTGTGCCTGTCTCCACTTTATTTGTATGGCTTACAAAAGTTAGGTACCTCTGGTAATTCAAGCTGATGTGATGTAGACTACAGATTATGTGGGGTATAACCTCTTAACTCCTAGAATGGATGTGGGTTAGATGATGAGGATTTCCATGGTCACTATTAACATTGGGTCTGTTGTTTGAAAGTGACTTGATGTTGACTGTTCTGGTTGTGTTAGAAGGCCTGAAATAGCTGGGAGGGTTTCTTTCCCCTTTTCTCTAGGTAGATTTTTCCATCAACTTTGTCCAGGGTATAAGTGGGATTGTGTTGTGACTGGTGTGTACCATGATGCCTAGCCAAAATATTTTAAACATTGTTATATATGTGTTATACATGCTAGATTTTGGAAGGTAGTTTTTGGTTGACTGGTCAAGGATGTGTTTTGTGAAAGATAAAATTTTATGGATGTGTGTGATAGGTGACATCTTATTGACATTGAGCTCTTTTTAAGAACCTGTGCCAGCCTTCCCCTTATTTCATTGTCTTTTGGCATTGTCTAAGCACCTAACAACAACGATAGCTGTGGTGTTTTTCCACTGGGCTAGTGAATTATCCTGTATGAGTCTTGTTTATTATTTAAGGTTGGTTTGTGGGCCGGGATTTAGCTCAGTTTGTAGAGTGCCGCTCTGCAGTCTCTGAGGTACTGGGTTCGATTCCCAGCACTGTAAAAGTGGGAGAAGGATGTGGCAATCCACTTCCAAGGCAATCGCGATCAGCCGTTGAAAACCCTATGAGGGTCGCTATGTGTTGGACATGACTCAGTGGCATCTAACAACAACATAAGTTGTCTCTCTTTGCCATCAAAGGAATGTGCTTGATTTCCTTAATAACAAGTTGTGACAGGAAACGTTAAATATTATTTGTCAGACCAGCTGACAGTGATAAGGTGGACTCCCTCTGATGAACACGTCAGAAACTTGTAAGCATTCAGCAGGACAACAGGAGTTAAACAAATACTGTCAACATAAACTGGGAACACTGAATCTCTCTTTGCAGTTTGTGGAAATGCCAGGCATGGTATTACATGCCAATACTCCTAGCACTTGGGAGGCTGAGGCAAGAGCTACACATGAGCTGCACAGTTGAATTCCAGGATAGTCTAGGCTACATAGGAATATCCTGTCTCAGAAAAGACAAAAAAGCAAAAGAATCAGTTTGTCTGTGGAGGCTCAACCTAGTAGTAATTCCTAAAACCAGCAAGTTTCGAACTTTGTTTTAAGCATTTCTAAGAATATGCAGTAGCAGGGCAGCTAGTGTTATCTCTCTTGTGCAAACTCAGTAGTAGGACTTTGTTATGAGAGGTGGCGCAGGCCCTGTTCACAAAGAGAAATTTGGACGACCCAGGATCACAAAGAGAGTTCCTGTTCTGCTGTTGCTTTATCAAAGAGTTCCAATCTAGAAACAGAATTGCTGTGTGAGGGAGTGTATGTAATAGAATGTCAGAATATGATGAACATATTATTTGTCAGACCAGCTGACAGTGATAAGGTGGACTCCCTCTGATGAACACGTCAGAAACTTGTAAGCATTCAGCAGGACAACAGGAGTTAAACAAATACTGTCAACATAAACTGGGAACACTGAATCTCTCTTTGCAGTTTGTGGAGCATGTGGAGAGCACATCATATGAAGTTCTTAAGAATTGAGTCCAGATTTCCAGTGCTGTGAGCCCCACCCTTCTTCCTGGAAATATGTGGGATGTTTTAGGAGTTAGTGACTTTTGAGGCTGTCACTGTGAACTTCACCCTGGAGAAGTGGCTGCTGGATCCTTCCCAAAAGAAAGTGCACAGCAATATGAAGAAGGAAACTGCTGTATTAAGGGTGACAATGTTCCCTTACTTAGTAAATAAGAGAACAAGTGTGTCTTACTTATCAGTGCTCCTCCATGATATAGAATACGGAAAGGGAACATGTGGGTGAATATATCAGGAATGGTTACATTATACCATAAACCTACTTTTTTTTGTTTTGTTAGGTGCTGTTGAGTTGGGTCCGACTCATAGCAACCCTATGTACAACAGAACAAAACACCCCTGACACTATGCCACCATGCATGGCACTGTTGTCAATGCTTCTCTGCTATTCATAGGATTTTCAGTACCACACTGTTTCAGGAGTGGATTGCCAGGTTCTTCTCCCTAGCCTGAAGCACCTGATAGTCCCAGGTGGTCTCCCATCCAAGGACTAACCTGGCTGACCCTGCTTAGCTTCCAAGACCAGGCGGGATTGGATGCCAGGGTGCTATGGCAGTAGGCATAAACCTACTTAGAATCTAACTTTTTTCTATAATCATAAATTTCAGAATGATTTTTATGGGTCTGCATTTTAGGAAAAACACATGAAGACCAGATCATTGAAGATGACTACAAAAATCCCAGGAGAAATCTAAGGTAATTTGTATTCCCAAATGAAAGCAGTGTCCCTTAAGTATCTAGGAACAACTGGGAATTTCAAAAACATTACCACTGCCCCAGTAAGAACAGTGTCAAATTGATCTCAGACAGTTATCTAAAATTAGAAAATTCAAAATCTAAACTATTATAATATTGGAAATATCTGGAACACTGACATGATGCCACAAGTAATACTTTCATACAGTTCAGTGTACACGTTTCATGCACAAAGTTACTAAAACCATCAAATTATGTTCAGGCTTTGGGTATATATATATAAAGGTATATATAAAACAAAAGAATTTCATGTTTAGCTTGGGAACCACCTTCAAGATATCTTATGTGTGTGCAAATGTTTCAAAATTGAAAATTATTTTGGGCCTAGCATTTTGCATAAGGAATACTCAAGCATATTTAAGTGTGACACTGGGAATCAGATGTATTGCTGTAAATTTGCAACCCCAGCTAACAAAGAGAATGACAGAAGAGAGTTGTGAGTTGGAGGCCAGCCTAGGAAACAGAAGAAGACCCCCACCTCAAGATAAATAAATAAGAGAATAAATAAATTTGACATAGACATTCAGTGAATGCTAACTGGTTAACTTGGAAAAAGTACTAAGAAATCCCATACGAATACCACTATCTTGATATTAGATGTCTTCTAGACATCCTGCAGAGAATTCAGTCTGTTCTTAACAATGCATAAAACCAGCAGTTCTCCAGGTGAATAATATGATCATATTAATGTACTTCCCATTTTTTACAGAAGTCAAGTGGCTGAGACATTGCATGAGCATAAAGAAGGTAGTCAATGTGGAGAAGGCAGCTGGATTCCCGATAATATTGTGAACAAGGCAGCTTCTCCTGGAGTAAAACTAAAACAGTGTGAAATTCGTTTGTGTGAAGTCCTCATTGATCATTCATCCCTGAATGTGCCTATCACTGTTCAGACTGCACAGAAACCTTATGTATACCAGGAATATGGAGAGAAACTGTATAAATGTAGGCAATGTGAAAAAGCTTTCACATGTTCTAGTTCTTTTCGAAGACATGAACAAACTCACACTAGAGATAAACCCTGTGTGTGTGAGCAATCTGGGAGAGCATTCACTCATTCCAGTTCCATTCAAGTGCAAGAAAGGACTCACACTGGAAAAAAACCCTATCTGTGTCAACAATGTGGGAAATATTTCATTTCTTCCAGTTCCTTCCGACGACATCAGCGAACTCACACTGGAGAAAAACCGTATGGATGTAAAATATGTGGAAAATCCTTTGGTTCTTTGAGTAACTTTCATTTACATGAACGAATTCACACTGGAGAGAAACCCTATGTATGTCAGCAATGTGGTAAAGCCTTTACTTACCACAATTCCTTTAAAACACATAAACGAAATCACACTGGAGAGAAACCCTATGTATGTAACATATGTGGTAAAGCCTTCACTAATTGGAGTTCCTCTCACTATCATAAAAGGACTCACAGTGGAGAAAAGCCCTATGGATGTAAGACATGTGGGAAATCCTTCAGTTCTGTGAGTAACTTTAACCTACATGAACGAATTCACACTGGAGAGAAACCTTATATATGTAAGCAATGTGGTAAAGCCTTCACGCATCACAGTTCCTTTCAGTCGCATAAACGAAATCACACTGGAGAAAAACCCTATGTATGTACTGTATGTGGTAAAGCCTTCATTCATTGGAGTTCCTTTCACTATCATAAAAGGACTCACAGTGGAGAAAAACCCTATGTATGTAAGCAGTGTGGGAAACGTTTCAGTTGTTCCAGTTCCTTTCAGAGACATGGACAGACTCACACTGGAAAGAAACCATATGTATGTGATCAGTGTGGGAAAGCCTTCTCTTCTTCCAGTTCCATTCGAAGACATGAAATGATTCACACTGGAGAGAAACCTTATGAATGTAAGATATGTGGAAAAGCCTTCACTCATTACACTTCCTTTCAAACACATAAGAGAAATCACACTGGCGAGAAACCCTATGTGTGTAATGTATGTAATAAAGCCTTTGCTCATTGCAGTTCCCTTCAATATCATGAAAGGATTCACTCTGGAGATAAACCATATATATGTGAGCAATGTGGAAAAGCCTTTCCTTGTTCCAGTTCTTTTCAAAAGCATGAAAGGATTCATACCGGAGAGAAACCCTATCCATGTAAGCAATGTGGGAAACGCTTTATTTCTTCCAGTTCTGTACGAAAACATGAACAAATTCACACTGGAGAGAAACCGTACCAGTGTAATACATGTGGGAAAGCCTTCAGTTCTCTGGGTAACTTTCACCTACATGAACGAATTCACACTGGAGAGAAACCTTATGTATGTAAGCAGTGTGGTAAAGCCTTCACTTATCACAGTTCCTTTCAATCACATGAACGAAATCACACTGGAGAGAAACCTTATGTATGTGAGCAGTGTGGGAAAGCCTTCACTTCTTCCAGTTCTTTTCGAAGGCATGAAAGAATTCACAATAAAGAGAAACCCTAATAGCTGGGTATGGTGGTGCATGCCTGTAATCCCAGTGACTTGAGGGGCAGAGGCAGGAGGATCACATGTTTGAGGCCAGAGGCAGCTCAGATTACTTAGTGAGACCTATCTCAAGGAATATAAAAAGAAGCTGGAGGTGCGGCTCAGTGGCAGAGCAATTGCAGGGCATGCAAGATATGCATTAGGCTCTGGGTTCAGCCCTCTAGTACTGCAAAAACAAAAAGCCCTAACTCTATCAGCAGTGTGGGAAATGTTTCATTTCTTCTGGTTCATTTCAAGGACATGAATGAACTCACACTGGAAATACTATAAATATAAAAAATGTGGGAAACCCTCCAGTGATACTTCCCTGCAGTGGATAGAAACACTATGGATATAAACTATGTGGGCAAGCCAGGACTTTTTTTGTTTTTAGTAATTCACACTGGTGAGAACCCCAATTGTAAGCAATGGAAAGCCTTTACTCAGTCTAGGTCATCTCAAAAACATGAATGAACTCACACTGGAGAGAATTCCTAAGTATAAAATGTGGGGAGGTCTCATCACATGAACTTTCTAGCAGGAATGGCGATGCATATGAAGAGAACTAATGTCAATGTAAAGTTTGTGGAAATACCTCTTGTCATCTTGGTTGAATTCACAAACGTACTTACTATGGTGAGAAACCTTGACTAGAAAAAATGTGCAAAATTCTTCAGTTGGCTCACATCTAAGAATGCACACTGTATGAAAACCTTGTAGAAAACACAACAAAGCTATATGTCAGTTGAAACAAGTTTCATTCTCCTGGGAAAATTCCTCATGTAGTGGAATCCTAAAAATACAAGTCTTGTAAAGACCTTGATGTGAACTAACTTATGTAGAATGTTCCAGAAATTATACAGCCTGATGGAAACCTGAAAGTTATAACTATATTGTGTTTACTCATGGCTTATCTTTAAGGTAGATACCTGGACTATGTATTTCTAATTCACTTGGAAACAATATATTTCTAATATGCCAGAAGGGTTAATTTTTATGTATTTAAAAGATAATTTTGAAGATTGGAACTTTTGTTAATTGCTGGGATTTTTGTACTGGATTTATGGCAGATTGTTATATATTTATACTATATCTTTGTATTAGTTACTTTTCTCATCGCTATAACCAAATGTCATAAACAACTTGAGGGGTAGAATGATTTTAGCTTACATGTTCAAAGCTGTCAGTCCATCATGGCAGTAACCTACTTTCTCCAACTAGGCCCCACCTTCTATCTTTCACCACCATGCAATAATACCATCATATTATGCATATATCAATCAAAACATTAATCCATTCGGTAGGTCAGCACACTCTTGAAATAATTGTCTCTGGAAATGCCATCACAGACACCCAGAGATATGCTTTACTAATCCCCTGTTATTGTTGTTAGGTGCTGTCCAGTCGATATCTGACTCATAGCGACCCTTCATACAATAGGCAAAACACTATTTTCAGGGCTTCTTTGCTATTCATTGGGTTTTCAATAGCAGATTGATTTTTGGGAGTGGGTTGCTGGGTCCTTCTCCCAAGCCTACAGTATCTGGTGTCCCCTGGCGGTCTCCCATCCAACTAACCAGGCCTGACCCTGCTTATCTTCCAATCAGATACCATAGGTCTTACTAATCCCCTAGGTATCTTTAAAATCCAATCAAGTTGACAATGAAGATTAACCATTATAATCTTTTTTTATCAAATATTTTTTATGTGGGTTATATATTATTTTTTACTTTTGGATATGTACTTTTTTTTTTTCTTGCAGTATTTGGGGCCTGAACCTAGGACCTCATGCATGCTTTGCAAGTGCTCTATCACTGATCTACGCCCCCAGCTTGTTTACTTATTTATTTTTTTATGTTGAGAAAGGTCTAAGTTTGCAGGCTGCCTCTGGCCTCAAACCTGCAATCATCCTGCCTCTGTCTCCCAAGTCACTAGGATTACAGGCATGAGCCACTGCACCTGGTAGCTGAAGTGTTTGTTAGGTGCCGTCGAGTCGGTATCCAACTCATAATGACCCTCATAGGGTTTTCAATGGCTGACTGTTTCGGGATTGCCTTGGGAGTGGATTGCCAGGCCCTTCTCCCATTTTTGTGGTGCTGGGAATCGAACTCGGGACCTCAGAGACTGCAGCGCAGCGCTCTACCCACTGAGCTAAATCCCAGCCCCAGATGAAGTGTAGTTTCTCCAAATAAGATTTTTGTGTGTTTTTCAGTTTCTGAACTTTTCAAACAACTTACAGATGATCAAATATCATCTTTTTCATAAATTAGATCAAGTGTGTGGGTTTACCAAATTTTTCCTTTTATACCAAGTCATTACTGTCATGCACTTGGGTTTTTTTTTTTTTTTTTTTTTTTGCGGTACTGGGGGTTGAACCCAGGGCCTCGCGCCTGCATGCTCTGCAAGTGCTGGACCACTGAGCTGCACCCTTAGCCCATTTTTTTACTTTTTGAGACAGGGTCTCGCTAAGTTACGCAGACTGCATCTGGTCTTGAACTTGTGATTCTCCTGCCTCCGCCTCCCGACCCGCTAGGATTACAGGTGTGCGCCACCACGCCCGACTTGTCATGCACTTGTAAGTAATGATTTTTTCTCACACATAAATTTCATTTGTCTATATTGTTATTTCTTGATCATAATTTGTACTTATGCACAAAAAATGCATCATACTGGTGTGAGTGCCCTCTTGCCAGAGACTGCAAGAACCATAACATGTTAAATAAGATGTAATTAAGTGTATTAATAGCTAATAAACCATGACTAACTTTGTGGTTAATCATTAAGAGCATTCTTGTTTGAATTTCTGGCAGCACTAGTATCTTTTCTAAAAGACTCTTGCTATTAAATGTTGCAAGGTATCCTCCTGTATTGGATGCACTTAGGGGGTGAATACTATCCTATGTTTGGTAATCATAATAGTTCTTACCTGGCAGGCTGACATATTAGAGTGAAAGGATACCTAATTCATGAGAAGCACCAGTTTTATTAGTAAGGAGAGTGGGAATTTTGCTACTTTATTATTTTTCAGAATGTATTTGTTTTACCAATTTTAGAGACACATGTTCATGATGCCTTTGTTTTTGTGTTTATCCATTCTAGTCACTCGGGAGCATTAATCGGCTTTTGGAAGAATGTGACATGTCTCTTCATAAGACTTGGCCTTGCTGTGAGTGTGAGGCCACTTCCAATATTCTGAACCTGTTGGTACCTTTTTGGTTTATTATTTAAATGCTCAAGTATTTCCTACAATGCACTAGACACTGTTTTCCCATAAATAGAGGTGCTGTTAAACTTTGATGGTGGTATATAATGATTAGCCCACTATAAGATAAAAATATAAGTTGAAAATACGCTTAATACACCTAATTTACTGAACTTCAAAGCTGAGCTAAGCCTTACTTAAATGTGCTCAGATCACTTACATTGGATTATGGTTGTGGAAATCACCTAACACAATGTCTATTTAATAATAAAGTGTTGAACATCTCATGTAA
This sequence comes from Pedetes capensis, assembly GCA_007922755.1. Taxonomy (NCBI): domain Eukaryota; kingdom Metazoa; phylum Chordata; class Mammalia; order Rodentia; family Pedetidae; genus Pedetes; species Pedetes capensis. Next base: position 1,845 of record VMDO01014162.1, on the reverse strand, counting down.
TTCATCGAATATGGTATACTGTAGAGAATAATATCAGTTTTTATGGCCCTTAACAGCTTGGAAAATTAAAGACATTATCTGCTCTATATTATGGAAAAATCTAAAAGAAGACCCTCGTAAATTAGTGACTTTTTTCTTTTTTTTTTTTTTTTGCGGTACTGGGGGTTGGACCTAGGGCCTCACGCTTGCATGGTCTGCAAGTGCTGGACCACTGAGCTGCACCCCAGCCCAATTTTTTACTTTTTTTGAGACAGGGTCTCACTAAGTTACACAGACTGCCTCTGGTCTTGAACTTGTGATCCTCCTGCCTCCACCTCCCAAGCTGCTGGGATTACAGGTGTGTGCCACCACGCTCGGCTTGTGACTATCTTTGTCTGAGATAAAATACATAAATTCATGTATACTTTTTAAAATTATCATACGAAATAGACTTCAATATGACATCTTTACCTATAAATATCATGTACTATGTTCATATTCACTTCCACATTACTTTGTCTTGTTCCTCCCTACTGGTCTTCTTCCTCCCAAATAGCCCTTGTCTATTTTCATGTGTGCATATGTATATATGAATGTACACACAATAATACACTAACAAACACACTGAGGATGCCAAAATAGATATACACATTTTAAGAGATATTGTTAGGCTGGGCATGGTGGCTCACGCCTGTAATCCTAGCAGCTTGGGAGGCAGAGGCAAGATCACAAGTTCAAGACCAGAGGCAGTCTGTGTAATTTAGTGAGACCCTGTCTCAAAAGTAAAAAAAACAAAAATGGGCTGCAAGCTGCAGCTTAGTGGTCCAGCACTTGCAAAGCATGCAAGCGAGAGTCTCTGGCTTCAACCCCCAGTACTGCAAAAAAAAAAAAAAAAAAGATATTGTTAGGTGCCATCAAGTCAGGTCTGATTCATAGCAACCCTGTGTACAACAGAACAAAACACTCCTTGACATTGCGCCATGTGTGATATCATAGGGTTTTCAATGGCTGATTGTTTTGGGATTGTTTCAGGAGTGGGCTGCCAAGCCCTTCTCCCATTTTTGTGGTGCTGGGGATCGAATTCAGAGTCTCAGAGAACACAGACCAACACTCTGCCAACTGATGTTATCTAAATATTACTTTCAAAGTTGAACTGAATTATGATAGTCACCACTTTGAACATCCCTTGTGATTACAGAAGTTAAATGTGACTTGTATTTACCTTTTGATATCAGTATATATTATTATAATTTTAATATTTAAAATGCATACTTTTCTGGCACCCTCTAACATAGGTTATATATAAAAACATATAAATGGTCACATGTATCTAACATATTAAATCTAGATTCCGTGTATGAGAGAAAACCTGCAATATTTGTTTTTCTGAGTTTGACTTATTTTGCATAACATGATGTCCACTTCCATCCATTATCCTGCAAATAACAATTTTGTTCTTTATAGCTGAATAAAACTCCACTGTGTATATATACCACATTTTTTAATGCCCATTCATCTGTTGATTAACTTCTATGCTGATTGCATAAATTGGCTATTATGAACAGTGCCATAAAAAACATGGATGTGCAGGTATCTCTGTGGTGTTTTGACAGATTCCTTCAGGTGCGCACCCCAGAGTGCTGTAGCCAGATCATATGGTAGTTCTGGGTTTTGTTTTTTGAAAAAGCTCCATATAGATTGGTGGCTGCACCAATTTATATTCCCACCAGCAGTACAAGTGTTCCTTTTTCCTCTGTGTCCTCTCTAGCATTTTATTTTATGTTAATTTTATTTTGTATGATAGCCATTCTGACTGGGATAACATAGAATCTCAGTGTTGTTTGATTTGCATTTCCCTCATGGCTA
>VMDO01014161.1:0-55645 GCA_007922755.1 Pedetes capensis | reverse complement strand
GTCCACAAGGAGTGATTATTTAACATCTGCCAGATTGGTGATTTAAAAAGACCTGACAATATCAAGTGGGAGCAAAGATACAGAGCACCCGTAACGCTCATACACAATTGGTGGGAATGAAGATTTGCAACACCACCTAAGAAAACAAGTCAGCTACGACTTCATGAATGGGCTGGGATTTAGCTCAGTTGGTAGAGCGCCGCTCTGCAGTCTCTGAGGTCCTGAGTTCGATTCCCAGCACTGCAAAATGGGAGAAGGATGTGGCAACCCACTCCCAAGGCAAAATGAAACAGTCAGCTTTTGAAAACCCTATGAGGGTCGCTATGAGTCGGACTCGACTCCACAGCACCTAACAACAATGACGACGATGTCATGAAGTGTTTGTCACTGTTTCCATCCCTGTGACAAGTATCTGAGCTAAATCACTTGTTGTTGTCATTAGGTGGCATGGAGTCGGTATCCGACTCATAGCGACCCTCATGGGGTTTTCAATGGCTGTCTCGGGATTGCCTTGGGAGTGGATTGCCCGGTCCTTCTCCCATTTTTGTGGTGCTGGGAATTGAACTCGGGACCTCAGAGACTGCAGCGTGGCACTCTACCAACTGAGCTAAATCCCAGCCCAAGTCACTTACACAGAGGAATTACTTATTTTGGCTCACGGTTGCAGAGGTTTCAGTAGTCCTTGGCGGTATTCATTCTGGGCCTGTGCTGAGGCAGAATGCGATGGTGGTGGAAGCTTGGCGCCCAGGATCTTCCCCTCATGATGGACACGAAGCAGAGAGAAAGAGGGCGGGGCCAGGGACTCCATACAGCCCCAGAGAACATGGCCCCAGGGGCCCACTTCCTCCAGCAAGGTCCACCTCCTAAAGGGTCCAGAACCCCCCCAAGTAGCACCACCAACTGGGGACCAGACACTCAACACGTAAACTTGTGGGGGACGTCTCACACTCAAACTGTACCGAGTGTGTGCTCTGCAACCGTGGCACCAAACAGGGCTGCCTACAATGGCATTGCAAGCAGTTAGGAGCAAGCGATGGCTCTCCAGGTATCTGTTCAGCCAAACCCAAGTGTCAGCCTCTGCATTGCCCCTGCTCACTCCCCCTTTACAAGGTTCCATTCTCAGCACCCTGACCTTCTCTTAGGCACGTCACCCCAGGCTCTAGAAGGTCTAGGCTGTCAGACACAGTGGGAGACCAACTTTGTTGTTGTTGTTGTTAGGTGCCGTCGAGTCGGTACCCGACTCATAGCGACCCTCATAGGGTTTTCAATGGCTGACTGTTTCGGGATTGCCTTGGGAGTGGATTGCCAGGCCCTTCTCCCATTTTTGCGGTGCTGGGAATTGAATTTGAGACCTCAGAGACTGCAGCGCAGCGCTCTACCAACTGAGCCAAATCCCAGCCCGGGAGACCAACTTTAGGAGTCAAACAATGGATGACCACTGACCACCTGACAAATCCTTTGCAAGTCAGTTTCCAGTGCATTGTTTTCAATGACATGGAGGAGGAGCTGATGAAGTTATCAGTGGGCACATCGTTAAAAATCACGTTTAGCAATTAGAGACATAAAGCCACAGGAAGTTAACTGAAGATGCTTATCAGCTTTGTCTTTCCATTGCAGAGACCGGTAACCAGGGGATCGATAAACGACCTCAAAGGGAACAAATATGTTGGGCAAATGTTGTTGGGGGGAAAGGAAAGGAAGTACAACTTCAAGGAGAAACATGGGGCAATTGTGTATGAGAGTTCCAGGTGCTCTGTGTCCTTGCTGCTGCTTGATATTGTCAGAGGTTGAGTGTAAGGACCCTGCTCAGGCGGCTCAAATGGGATAATGACCGGTGCTAAGTGTCCATTGTGTTCGTTCGCATTTCTGTGACAGACACCCGAGAGAGAGAACCGCTCAGGGAGGGGACACTCGTTGGGGCTCCGGGTTGCGGAGGTCTCAGTTGCCGGATGCCTTACTGCAGTGCTGAGGCAGAACACCAGGGCCGCAGGAGCACCGGGCAGGGCTCATCCCATGGGCACCAGGACTCGGAGAGTGAGGAGGGACCAGGGACAAGGTAAAGCCACCAAGGACCCTCCCTCGGGGACCTACTTCCTCCAGCGAGGCCTCACCAACTTAGTTTCTAGGGACTTCCAGAGCAGCAGCACCGTCTAGGAACCAAGCGTCAAGTGCAGGAGCCTGTGGGGTGTTTCACACTCACCCCAGGGCCCCCGGGGGGGCTTGGGTTTCGCCAGGCACATTTTTAAAATGCTATAGCTTTAAGAGGCTGGGATTTAGCTCAGTTGGTAAAGCGTTGCTCTGCAGTCTCTGAGTTCCTGAGTTCGATTCCCAGCACTGCAAAAATGGGAGAAGGATGTGGCAACCCACTCCCAAGGCAATCCCGAAACAGTCAGCCATTGAAAACCCTATCAGGGTCGTTATGAGTCAGTCACGACTGGACAGCACCTAACAACAACGACAACATAGCTTTAAGAGGTATAACATGGAGCTGTGCAATGAGACAAACAAAAATATGCTTATGGGCTGGGGATGCAGCTCAGTGGTAGCACGCTTGCCTAGCATGTACAAGGCCCTGAGCTCCACCTCAGCACCACACACACACACACACACACACACACACACACACACACACACACACACAATACAGACACATGCATATATTTATTAGCATTAAGGATCATATCGGGCCTATTTCTGCTTTACATATTTGAAAACATTATGTCCTTGGGACTCCTTATAAAGTAGTAATGATGTTAAGTACAGTGTACATGGCATACTATGAAATAAAGTTATCTTTATTTTCTTCTTCTTATTATTTTTGCAACCTGGGACCTTGCACCTGCTAGGTAAGTGCGCTACCACTGAGCTGCACCCCCGGCTCCTTTTTTATTTTTTATTTTTGAGATGGGGTCTCATGAAGTTGCAGAGGTTGCCTCGGGTCTTGGTCTTGAGATCCTCTTGCCTCAGTTTCCCGAGTCGCTAGGATCAAAAGGGGCATTCCATGGCATTCTGCCACAGAGCTGCGCCCCAAGCCCATTTTTAAGTTTTTTTTTTTTGAGACAAGGTCTCACTAAGTTACACAGGCTGCCTCTGGCCTGGAATTTGTGATCCTCCTGCCTCTGCCTCTGGAGTCACTGGGATTACAGGCCATCGCCCTATTCTCAAACGTTCCCATTTACAATGTGTCAAATCGTTTCCAACTGTTAAAATTTTGATTTAAAAAACTGAGGTTTCAACCTTAAAATATGTGGGAGAGTTGGAGTTTTCCATGTTTCTACAAGCAGCACCGTAGCAACCCTGTACATTGGGTCGCTATGAGTTGGACTCGATTCAAGGGTACCTAACAACAACAATAACAACAGGCAGCACAGGAGGGGAAAGTTGGAAAGTGTAGACCTAGGGAGGCTCCCACATGCCCTGGAAATGGATGAGAACATTCCTGGTGGCTTGGTGGGTGACACGAAAACTGGAACTTGAAATCGAGAGGAGAATGAATAAATGATGGTACATCCCAGAACTGTACCAATAAATGAACGTGAGTAGCACAGCACAGACAAGTTTTGGAAAATCTGTTGAGAGGAAAAAATTATGATTTCAGTTTACAGAGCTCAGGAACAAGCAAACCTAATCTGCTACATGACTAAACTATTTTTTTTTTAAATAAGCAAGGAAAAAGTTGGTACAAAGATCAAGGTAGTGGTTGCCTCCAGGGGAAGAGGGGCTAGGATTTAGCTCAGTTGGTAGAGCGCAGCTCTGCAGTCTCTGAAGCCCCGAGTTTGATTCCCAGCACAGCAAAATTGGGAGGACGTGGCAACTCACTCCATCTATAATCAGACATGACTGAACGGCATCTAACAACAGCAACCAGGGGGAGAAATCCCCGGGGACATCGATGATTTCCAGTTTATAAATGGAATTTTGGTTTATTTTGTTATCTAACTTTCGAAGCTTACATAGATACCATGCTGACATTATATTTTGTCAAATTAAATATATTTCTGACATTTTTACTTAGAAACATTTTAAGCTTATAGAAAAATTAAGAGTCTAATAAGAAAACACTAGTATACACTGCATCTAGATTCAGTAGTTGTTAACAATTTATGTGAACAACATTTTTTTGGAAATCCTGTGTGTATCTTTTGACAATAAAGACAGTAGACTCTATTATTCTGCAGCTATCACCCATGTAAGAAAACTAACAGTAATTGTTTAATAGCATCCAATACTCAGTCTACATTTGGACTTCCTCCCTTGTTTCATATTGTATAGCTTTTTAAAAGATTCAGTCAAGGTTCATAAATTGCCCATTTTATTACCGTGAATTTCGTTGTTGTTAGGTGCCATCAAGTCGAGTCCAACTCACAGCGACTCTATGTATAACAGAACAAAACACTCCTTGATTCTGTGCCAGGCACACAATCTTATGTTTAAGCCCATTGCAGACACTGTGTCAATCCATCTATTAGAGGGTTTTCCTCTTTTTTTGTTGACCTGCCACTTTCCCAAACATGATGTCCTTCTCCAGGGATTGGTCCCTCCTGACATGTCCAAAATACATCAGACACAGTCTAGCCAAACTTGCTTCCAAGGAGCACTCTGGTTGCACTTCTAATTTTATTCTCTCTTATTCTAGAACAACCCCTTCTTATGACATTAACTGTTTGAAGGTTTCGCATGAGCATCTATTTATTTATTTGTAGTGCTAGGGATGAAACCCAGGGCTTTGTGCGTGCTGGGGAAGCGCTCTCCCAGTCCCTGAGCTACGCACACAGCCTCCCAGGAGTGGTTCCTACACAATGCCCTCCACGCCAGGCGTGTCAAAGTATCATCTCCTCCTCTAGCCTCTCTATTTCCTATTGGTAATACTAGGTCTGGTCCCCTGGTTAAAGTGCTGATGGGGGGAAAGCGTGTAGGGAAAGACAAATGATGCATTTTATTGTATAGTTTTTATGTAGTCAAATCTGTTCCTTTTTCTAAGCTTTTGGTTTTTATATCTTGATGAGGCAAGCCTTCTTCTGATCAGGATTACAACATGATTCCCTCTTTTTCTAGTTTTTACATTTTACTTTCATCTTTTTGGAATTTACTTTTGCCTACTGTGGAGTAATAGTCTAAGTATCCTTACCCCCAAACCCTTCGCCAAATGCCTTTCTTCATTTATTAAAATAGTTTATCTTTTTCCATTGGTGTGAAGTCCCACTTTTTTTTAGTACTTGGGGTTGAACCCAGGGCCTCACATATGCTAGGCAGGCCCTCCCTCACTAAGCTGCACTCTAAGTTCCTTTTTTATTTTATTTTTTTATTTCTTTGCAGTACTCGGGGTTGAACCCAGGGCCTCAGGCTTGCATGCTCTGCAAATGCTGGACCACTGAGCTGCACCCCCAGCCCATTTCTTTACTTTTGGAGACAGGTCTCGCTAAGTTACCCAGACTGCCTCTGGTCTCGAACTTGCAATCCTCCTGCCTCTGCCTCCCAAGCGGCTGGGATTACAGGTGTGAGCCACTGAGCCCTGCTCTTTTTTATTTTATTTTAAGACATGGTTAGCTAAGTTATGCAGACCGCCCCTGGCCTCAAACTCATGATCCTCCTGCCTCTGCCTCGAAAGGAGCTGGGATTACAGGTGTGTGCCGCCACGCCCAGCTAGCACATCATACTTCCATTGTATCCTAAATTCCCGCATATCTAAGACCTATTTCCTAGAAACTGGGTCCAACTCTGATGTATTTGCTCCTTTCTGTCTCCACACCCCATTATATCACTTTGAATGTCTGTAGTTATTTCAATATCTGGTAGGATAAATTCTTTCTCCTAGTTCTTCACTCTCAATTTTTCCTAACTTTTCACATGTTCTCTTCCAAAGGAATTTTGTTGTTGTTGTTGTTAGATGCCATCGAGTCGGTATCCGACTCATAGCAACCCTCATAGGGTTTTCAATGGCTGACTGTTTCGGAATTGCCTTGGGAGTGGGTTGCCAGGTCCTTCTCCCATTTTTGCGGTGCTGGGAATTGAACTCAGAACCTCAGAGACTGCAGCACAGCACTCTACCAACTGAGCTAAATCCCAGCCCCCAAAGGAATTTTAGAGTCATCTTTTTGGATTATTTTGAAAACCTAATCTGGACTTCTGACTGCCCTGAATCTATAGGCTACTTCAGGGGCCAGGAGAGCCTTATCAGCAGGATCAGGGGCCCTCTCCCAGGTTCTTTAGATCTCTGTTGTGCTTCCATTATGATTTATATCACCCTCACTCAGACTTTCATAGGGTAATTCAGAGGTATTTAAGAAACATAAGTAGCTGTTATTTATGGGAATCTTTTATTAGCATGAAAATCTCTAACTGCTTAATGGTGATGCTATCAGAATGCAATTGATTTTTATGTGAGTTTTTTCCTCTCATCTTCTGAATTTATACTTCTTTTTTATTCTTGTTTTATTGGACTGGCTAGGCCCTCCAATATAATAATGAGAGGTTGAGGTGATAATGTGCGTCTTGAATTTGTGGTTTGGTTGAATGTCCCTGAAAAGCCTATCGGTTAGAGATTTGGCCCCAGGGTAGTGGTATTGGGAGATGGTGGAGGCTTTAAGTGGTGTGAACTAGTAGGAAATCCTTAGGCTATTGGGGGCACGCCCTTGGATGGGATCATGGGGCCCCAGTTGCTCCCTCTTCCTCTTCTGCCTCTGGCCATGAAGTCAATGGTTGTGCTTTGCCAGTCGCTGTTGCCATTATGTGCTGCCTCTCCAGAGGTCCAAATCAATGGAGCCACTGAATCGTGGATTGAAACCTCTAAAACCATGAGCCAAAGCAAATCTTTTCTCTTTATAAGTTAATTCCCTTAGGGGTTTCATTATAGTGGCGTAAAGCTGGCAAATACAAGCAGAGATGCTTCACTGTGGTTTTTAGCCTATCATTGTGTATTAGTCAGCTGTTGTTGCCACGGCAGAAAAACCCACTCTTCTCAAGCCAACACCCCCATGGCCCATCTGGGTAGGAAACAGCAAAATGCATTTATTCAGCATGGTTAGGAAGGACTCACTGGACATAGGTAGTTTTGGGTGCACGGAAAATGTGGTGAGACATTGTCAGGATGGGGACCTCACTGGGGAGCGAGTGACTTGTGGCCTATAATCTCAACAGTGGCAAAGTGCCCTGGGGACAAATAAGGGAGTAGGGAAGGAGAGGCAGTTCGGGAGGCAGGGCTGTTTTGGAAGAGTGGCAGGTCAACGGAAAAGAGGAAAACCCTCCACCAGATGGATTAACACAGTGTCTGAAACAATGGGCTTAAACATAAATAAGATGGTTTGCCTGGCACAGAATCGGCAAGTGTTTCGATCTGCTGTACATAGGGTCGCTATGAGTCGGACTCGACTCGACGGCACCTAACAACAACAACAACAACATCGGTGCTCACATCAGACTACGCAGGCCTGGCCCCAGGACCCATGCAGTAGAGCAGGGAAATGAGCCTGAGGGCGGGGTGAGCCCTCAGTGGAGTTGTGTGGGAGGAGCTCAGCAGGGAGGCTCCACCCCCAGTGTGGGCGGGAACAGGAGGTGGGGCTAGGGTTTAGCTTAGTTGGTAGGGAGCATGCTCTGAGGCTCTGCATTCCAGAACCCCATGGTTTCGCTTCCTTTCATCTCTTCTCCATTCCTGCCATGCCTTTCGTCCTCAGAATGAGGGTCGCACCCCACGATGGTAAGCCCCCAGCGGAAAGGAGCTGTGGTCCCAAGGGTGGCTTTGGTGACAGGCACCAGATTTTTCCCTGCTGAGTGACTGAGGCTGCGCTTGCTGTAGCTCCAGTGGTTTTGTGCTTTCCATTTCTGTCTCCTCTCTGAAGTCCACCTAACGGGGGGTGTCTTTGAGAGACCCCCACCCCCAATCTGCCGGCACTGGACATCCAGAATGAACCCCAGCACAGCAAAAATGGGAGAAGGACCTGGCAGCCCACTCCAGATACAATCCAGAAACAATCAGCCATCAGAGACCCTATGGAGAGTAGAGAAGCACTGACACAGCGCCAGGCAGGGCAGGGTCGAGGAAGTGTTTCGTTCTGTTGTACATAGGGCCACCCGACTCAATGGCACCTAACACCAGCCATAGAGCAGAGGCTGAAAGGGATAGATCTCTTCCAGATAAATATGGCCATACAACCAAGTTCTGGCCAATGAGACAGTCATAAGGTGAAAATTTGCCAAAAGATGGTAGAAAATCTGAGAATTTTTTTGCTCTTCTAATAAAAAAAAGGATAGATGTGACTTGTTGTTGTTGTTAGGTGCCACGGAGTCGGTATCCGACTCATAGCGACCTGCATAGGGTTTTCAATGGCTGAGTGCTTCGGGATTGCCTTGGGAGTGGATTGCCAGGCCCTTCTCCCATTTTTGCGGTGCTGGAAATTGAACTCGGGGCCCTAGAGACTGCAGCGCAGCGCTCTACCAACTGAGCTAAATCCCAGCCCAAAATATAGCTATATATATATATATATATATATATATATATATAAATATATATATAAATGTATAAAAATATAGCTATAGAAGTAATAAATGTTCAGATGGACCAGACGATTCTAATAAGCAAAATGAGCAAAGGAAAATCAAGACTAATCTCGAAGAGGACGCTCCGTGCATGTGCTTTGGCGCATTGCTGTGGTAGAGACATCTCTCTGCTTTGCTCCTGCTCAGGTCCCGCTCACTGGAGTCCCACTGCCTGGCAACTTGTTTTTTGTACACTCTGCTCTATACGCATCGTCTCATCTCTAACGAGATATTTACTGCTTACACTTGGGTTGGGCGGATTTTCATGTGTGTAGCAAAACACAGTCTGCCACTGAAAACCCTATGAATAGCAGAGAAGCAGTAACAATAGTGTTTCGCCTGTTGTATGTAGGGTCACCTTGAGTCAGATATGGACTTGATGGCACCTAACACTGCTACCAACCTAACACCACCAACCTAACACCACCAACCTAACACCACCACCAACAGGCAGTGCTTATCTGGGAGGCTCACATTTACCGTCCTAATAACGATGATGACCTATGGTACCTATGGGAGCTCATGGGGGCCCAGAGCTATTTAAAGTCCTCCTACATATTTGGGCTGGGATTTAGCTCAGTGGGTAGAGTGCTGTTCTGCAGTCTCTGAGGTCCCGAGTTCAATTCTCCGCACCGCAAAAATGGGAGAAGGACGTGGCAATCCACTCCCAAGACAATCCCGAAACAATCAGCCATTGAAAACTCTATGAGGGTCGCTATGAGTTGGGTACCGACTTGATGGCACCTAACAACAACAACTACATATTTACCCACCTGTCCCCACCACAGGGACCTACAAAAGATCTACACAGCCCGAGGTCAGGGAGTACAGTCCCTGCCTTCAACAGCTCAATGCATGCATTCACCAGCGAGCAAGACATTTTGTTAATGAAATGTCACATTGAGATGTCCTATATTGTATTTGTTTGAATAGGAGATACTCGCCATCATCTGAAGGCTTGTGCCTTAGCTGGTGGGAGGCTGTGGAAACTTTGGGAGGTGAGGTGTGGCTGGCTGGAGGAGGCTGGACACTGGGGGCAGGTTCCTGGGGCTTATTACCCCTGGTCCTTCCTGTCAGCAGTGTCTGTTTCCTGAGCCCTGTATGAGGTGACCAGCTGTCCCCGGCCACACATTCTGGCTGCGTGCTCCACCCATTTCCTCGCCAACACAGACAGACCCTCCAAAACCATGAGCCCAGATCCATCTTTCCTAAGTTGTTTCTGGCAGTATTTTGTCGCAGGGATGCCAAAGAAATGAACATACACGCCAAGGGCTGAGGTGCAGCTCAGCGGCCGAGCACTTGCCCCTAGCATGTGAGGCATGGGGTTCAATCTGTTGGGGTCACCCAGGAGCCAGGGTCCAGCCCCTATGTCCACCGAGCAATCGAGTGAAGGCACAGGCGGACAAACCGGGGCCTCTGAGAGCCTCGCCGTCCCCACGCCTTTGGGTGACCAGTGTCCAGCACCAGAAAGGTCACTCAGGTGCCCAGAGAATGTCCCGCCCTGACTCCCTGGGGAGCCCTGCCCTGGGGACAACGCCTTACGTTCTGGGAGCTCGTTTGCCGAGTGTGGTTTGGCAAAGCCAAGTTGCTCCACATTTCCACAGCTCACATATGCGCGCCCTGTCGGGGCTACTGCTTTCTCCGCCTCCTCCCCAGCCTGAGGGCAGGGGCGCTCCTGACTGTTCCGGGCAAAGTCGTTTGGGCCGACCTCCTCTGCTGAGCAGGTTGCAACATATGGACACAGGGACACAGGGTGGACACAGGGTTTGGACGACCTCAACAGACCTGCAGCCTAGAGTTCTAGCGAGGTGCCGTAGAGGGCGAGCGACCCCCCAAGGATCAGTGGCGGGAGCAGCTCGGGAGCACCGTGGAGTCCAGGAGGGTCAGATGCAAGCGCAGGGGGCCTGTAGGGGTTGAGGTGGCAGTGGGGAGGACTCCTTGAGGAAGGCCATTTCTTCTGAGACCCCAAACATGGGGAGGATTGACCACGACCAGGGGCGCCTTTCCAGGAAGAGGGAAAGGGGGCAGAGGGTCCCAAGCGGCAGAGAAAGGCCCTGCACGTGCAGTCAGTCACTCACTTCCGGGGGCAGGCGCTGCGCCATGCCAAGCTCCTGTCATCCCTGTGGTGTGCGTGCGTGAGCGTGTGCGTGATGTTTTTTTTTTTTCCTCTCCAAGTGCAGTAGATGAGTTTTTTTCCTCTCCAATGTTAAAAATAAACAGATCTAGAGAGTGAGTTGCCGGAGATTGGTCAATACCATATGCAAATAAATAAATGCTAATTGCCTGCAGTGTCTTTGGGTGTCAGGTGCAGTTATTGGGCCACATTTATGGGCCAATTAGGCGCCTTACTGGACTTTAGTGGTGATAAATTGTGGCTTAGCAGCTGCTCGGAAAGAGCTGCAGCCAGAGCTGCGCCTAACTCTTCCTCCCTCGCTGGCAGGGACTGCGAAGTTTTAGTCGGCGGCGCCACTGTATCCATCCGCGCTGTCGCCAGGCGCCCCAGGTGGGGGCAGGTCTGGGAGCTGCGGGGACCCTGTGGCAGCCCCGGCTGGAGGATTCATGCCCAGGAGGCCTGAGAAAGCCCTGGACATCCACACGGGGTTCGGGCTCCGGGATGCGAGCCAAGACTGAGACTCCAACGTAGCATCACGGGGTGGCACGGGATGGGGCAGCAGTGTGGGCACCAGGCCTGGTCTTGCTGGAGGGTGGAAGGCCGTGGTGGGCACCACGCATGCCCACGCCAGCTTCTCAGCCCTGTCGCAGCTACACTCAGGCGTGGTTTCCCGAAAAGTAGAATGACTCCAAGAGACAGTTTCTGCCGCTGGACACTGGCCACCCAAAGGCGTGGGGAAGGTGAGGATCTGAGGCCCTGGTTTGTCCCCCTGTGCCTTCACTTGATCGCTCGGTGGACACAGGGTTTGGACCCTGGCTCTTGGGAGACCCCAGCAGACCTGCAGCCTGGAGTTCATGTGAGGTGCGGGAGAGCGCTAGCAACCCCCCAAGGGCCCCCGCTGGGAGCAGCTCCGGAGCAGGGTGGAGGTCAACGAGGGTCACACGCAAGCGCAGGAGGCCTGCGGGGTTGAGGTGGCAGTGGGGAGGCCCCCTGGAGGAAGGCCACTTCTTCTGAGACCCCAAACATGGGGAGGGTTGACCACCACCAGGGGCGCCTTTCCAGGAAGAGGGCAAGTGGGCAGTGGGTCCCAAGGGGCAGAGAAAGGAGTTGGGGTGGGGCTGGACCCCCGCAAGGGGAGGCTGTGGGGGGAGGAAGGCAGGCAAGGCCAGTGTGGGGACCCCCTTCAGGGTTTTGGAGGGGACCCTCAGAGCATCGGGGAGGCACTAACAGGAAAAGCCAGATCAGTTCCCCAGGAGGGTCGCTGGCTGCACAGGAGGGCGTGAGGGCCACGGCTGGGCAAGGAGAAGACATTGAGGCACCACCCTGGCCCCAAGGGATAGGAGGGGCTGGAGGGCGGGGTGGGGGAGAACATTTCAAGGAGGCCTGGGCTTCGGGGCACAGGAGGCCACTTGGACCCTCAGTGGCCTGACGCGGCTTTCTGTGTGTGCTGAGGCTGGCATGGGCTGGTCTGAACCTGATCCTTCAGGCTCTGTAGGGGAAGGTTTGCTCCTTACCTGAGCGCTTCCTAATTTTTCATCCATTTGTTTCAGTATCAAAGTTCTTTATTAACCAATTAGCCAATTATTTCACCCCTTTCAGCATGCGTGAACACCGTATTAATAAACAACCCAACGGCTTTCTTCAGAGTCAGCGGCAAAATGTAAGTTTCAACAAACACCTCGACATCACTGTAAAATACACGGAGAAAGCGTGGACAGCGGAGGATGAAGAAGGGAATAAAAACCATCCAGAATTCCCCAGGGAGAGGTGGCGCTGTGAACATTTTGTTTTTTTCCCTAGATATAAAAATATTAAATAGACATCAGTCTAAAATGTACTTCTGCATCCTCAGTTTTTATTTGCATAATTTCTCCAAGCGATAAACAGTTGGAAATGATGAAATAACCTTCCCCATAATTGTTGTTAGGTGCCGTTGAGTTGGTGTCCGACTCATAATAGACCCTATGTACAACAGGCGAAACACTATTGTCAGGGCTTCTCTGCTGTTCATAGGGTTTTCAATGGCGGATTGATTATTGGGAGTGAGTTGCCAGGTCCGTCTCCCATGCCTATATCACCTGGTGTTCCCAGGCGGTCTCCCATCCAAGTACTAACCAGGCCCGACCCTGCTTAGCTTCCGAGATCTGACAGGATCGGATGCCACCGCCGTGTGCCTACAGGCCTTCCCCATAATACAAGGACCGTAATCTAGTTAACCATGCTCCTACCTACTGTTGGATTTTGAGCTTGTTTCCGATATTTTGTTAGAAGTACCATCGTGATGACCACTGTAGATGTCATCCGTGTTCATCTCCTTCCCTGGCAGATTCCGGGCTGGGCATTGGATTCAGCCCTGGGCTCCGTGCACTTTGCGCACCCCACAGCAATGGAGCTGTGCTTAGGTCTGGATTCCTGGTCAGAGGGAAGGTGCCCTGGGCCTCTGCACACGACTCCGCATGGCTGGGCACAAAGACCGTTCTGTTTGCAGCAGCCGCTGTCCGTCTGTCCCTGGTGGTGTGGGCAGCAGCAGATGGTCCCATTAGGAGCCCTGGCCTTGAGATTGGGTGCTCCGTCTCGCTTTCCTCCCTGGCCTGACAGCAATACCAGTGCCTGGGCTAAGGTACCTGGCACAGGGAGGCGGTGTGGCACCCACCCCTGGGGCCCGGAGAAACTGAGGACTTCTGGGATGGGGCCCACGGTGGGGCTCTGGAGCACAGTGGGGGTAGAAGGTATAGGGGGAGCCTACACCTTATTTGCATATTATTGTTGTTGTTAGTGCCGTCGAGTTGTGTCTGAGTCATAGCGACCCTCATCCGGTTTTCAATGGCTGTTTCGGGATTGCCTTGGGAGTGGGTTGCCACATCCTTCTCCCATTTTTGCGGTACTGGGAATCGAACTTGGGACCTCAGAGACTGCAGCACGGCGGCGCTCTACCAACTGAGCTAAATCCCAGCCCTATTTGCATATGGTATTGACCAATCTCTGGCAACTCATTCTCTAGATCTGTTTATTTTTAATGCTGGAGAAGAGGAAAACAAACTCATCTACTGAACTTGAAGAGCAGCATGAAGGTGAGGCGGCCTCCACGCAGGAGGGGAGTGCTCCATGGGAGGACCAGGGTGGGTATGTGCTGGGAAGCCAAAGGATAAACAGGCAGAGACGGCGGGCTCCCTGCTCAGTACACAGCCCCCACTCTCCCGTGCCTACACCCCACCCTGCCCAGCTCCATGTTTCCCAGCCCGCTCTGCTGCCCTGAGTGGCTGGCCCAGGCCGGCCAGCAGTGTAAGGGGAGACCTGGGGGCCATCTCTCCGCCTCTTCTCTTCCCTTCTTCTTCCACCTGGAGTGCAGATGCCGCAGGGGATGGTGCTCCTGGCACCTGGAAGTTCAGGCACCAGACGGGCGGGGCGGGCTGCCCAGCCCAGCTGGTCGACCACCTGCTCCTTACTTTGTGACGAAAAGTAACGCTCAATCTATTTCAGCTGTTTTGTGGAGACAAAACCTCACATGCAGGAAGATGCACTGGTTTCTCCTCAAAGCTTTCTTTGACCTTTGACCTATGACCTTTGGTGACTTCCTAGAAGACACACCACCTTTGGACACCAGGCCTCCTGGGTCATGTGTGCTGGGTGACACGTGGCCCCAAGTGTGGGGTCACATTCTCTGGGTTGGGACAGTGCATGAAGGACTTCGCACCCCGTGGGCTCCCCAGCCACGGGAAAATGAACAGACCATGTCGTGAGGTATCATGGTTCTGTGTTTACTGACATGGCGGAGCTGGGCAGAGGATGGCTGTGGCCCCCCACAAGCGCCTGACGGGTGTTTTCCGCCTCATCCACCACGGGGAGGTATGGGTGGTCCCTGGGGTGTGTCTTACCTTCAAATGCTTTTCTGACTTGGGGAAGGGGAAAGGTACAATGCATTTTGTGTGGGAAAATTAAATAACGCTCTCCATGGGGATAGCATTGACATGGGATCCTGGAATGACTTTATTTTCCAGCTGCCCGCTGCATCCCCGCCACTCACCTGGGTCAGGTGGGACAGTAGATACATCCAAGGTGCCTGGGACTTCTGGGGTCACTGGTGGCCAGCTGGGGAAACTGCTTCCTCTTGGGCTTTCTGCCTTTGTGTAGGAGGTGACCCCCGTCTCGATCCACAGCCTCAGCCTGTGGGGCAGATTCCCTCAGACACAGGCAGCATGGGCTCAGGACAACCCCCTCTGAACCATGAAAGCCCTTCTTTTCTGACTTACCTGCTCTCAGAATGCAAACCCAATTATTTACGTTAAATGACCGCACCACCAAAACAAACGAAAAGCACCAACCCCCCCCCAAAAAAAAACACAACTCCACAGAAGTGGCGTAGACATATTTTCATTTCTTTATTAGAAAGAGGTCTCTACACTCTAGCCACCTCTCTCCATTACTTTACACAGTTTTCTTTTTCTTTTTTCTTCTCCCCTTAGAATACTGTACAGCTGACACAGAAAATCCCAAGGCAGGAAAATACAAACCGGCATATTTAATCCAAACAAGGTCATAGGAAGGAACAAGCAAAGTGAAATGTCTGTCAATGGTTTTAATTACAGTACGAACAACATAAATAAAGCATCATCGAGTCATCGTGAAACATAAGGTTGCTGAATGAGGTAATAGAAAAACAAGCCCAGCCCACTACCCCATCTCGCTTCATCTTCCATGCACGGCCATTTACGGACGCGGAAAGACCAGGTCCCACCTAGCAACGCCTCTCGGTGCCGCCTCTGACCTGCTCCGGTTCCCTTGCTGGGAATATGCTAGATGGTAAGCTGAGGACCCAATGGGAAGCTGGTGGAAGGGAAGAGCCCCTAGCTGGACAGAGTGGCCTGGGACGCTGTGACTGCCTCCTGTGTCCTGTCCTCCTTGCTCTACGGAAGGTCTGCACAAAGACCGTTCTGCACAAAGACTGGCCACCTCTCGTCCCCTGGGACTCAATGCAGCGGGCTGTGTAGACACAGCAGGCTTCCCAGCTCTCAGGAGCACTGGAGCTGATATTCAGACAAAATCCCGTGCCGAGAGGAAATCAAGATGCTTTGCAGACATTTGGGAAGGAAGGATTTCCAAGCCCACCACGGGACAGCCCAGCACCCCTCCAGCACCCTGGCCCTTGCACTCTCAGCCCAGGCCCACTAAGAAAACTGCAGGGACTGGGGGCATGGGAGGGGGTGCTATGTGCACATGAGCAGATGTGGGAGCCAACTCTGGGCAGCCCCAGCTCCTGGCACCTTGGTCCCTTCTCTGTATCCACCCTGATGAGCCGGGCGGGACAGGCAATCTTACAGAAGCTCAGCTGCAGGCAGTGGGCTGCCCCGTGTTGTCAAGATTTCTGCTACTGTGCTACCCCGGGGTAGGTGGGGACAGACCTGGAACTCTCTTGTCAAGCCTCGTGTCCTCCTTTATGAGTTGCGTGGTGGACAGGGCAGTCGGCCACACTCTGCACAAGTTCTAGAGCTGGCGTAGACACTGTCCAGCGCCAGGAGGTCAGGGTGCACTGCGGTCTGGGAGTGGCCGCATGCTAAGGGGCTTTGCTCCTCAGGGAAGACCCCCGGCACTCTCAGACCCCTTGGTTCCTTCCTTTCACCTGCATCAAGACAAAGGCCGTGGAGTCTCCTGGACATGGAATTCCGGATCAGGCCTCGCTTTTGGCGCGAGAGTCCATCCTATGGCTTGATTCTTGACCCCTGGGGGTCCCCTGCAGACGCCGTGTGCCAGGCAAAATAAAAACAAGCCCTGAGCTGACCTCCCTCTCACTCACGAAGGCCTCTTGCATTGACAGTCCAAGTGCTGGCGCCCGACTTCAGGCCCTGACAAAAACTTTTCACCAGATGGGAAAATCGCAAACCAAACGCTGCCATTTAACAGTCAGATGGCACCTCGTGATGAAACGCGGGGAAGGCAGGCTTTCAGACTGAACCTCCCTGTGCCACCACTTTGGGCAGGTGATCGCTGCCCTGGCAAAGCCTGTTGGTGCCTGAACCCCGGGCTTGTGAAAACTGACAGGTATAGACTTGTTGGCTTTACAGATCCTTTTCCAGAATCATCCACAGATGAAACGTCCTCTAAAAATCTTTAACTCTTACACAGATGCAAACATGTTTAAGAAGTAGCAGACACATAAATTATATAGGGACTCCGCTAATAATTTAAAAAGATCTATTTCAGGCCAGGACTTCTCAGAGAGGAAGACTGCATATCTTGAAATGCTAAGGTCTACATTGGTCAATAGTATCTTTTCCCCATGAAGTGAGAGACGGGCCCCAGCTGCCCAGCACTGGTTCTTGAATCACAGAGGTCCAGTGGTTACCTACTGGCAGCGATGGAAATAAGACTCTTAGGACTACTGCTTAGAAATCACCTATTCTAGGTAGCTGGGCCTCCCTCCTCTCTTCTGCACCACTGGAAAGAACGTGACATTTTGGCTGAGAAAGAACCTAACTCAGTTGTTTGGGTGACCGGGGCCCCATTCAGGCAGGACACAAAGCAGGGGACAGATCAAAGGCTTAGCAAGGCCAGATGTGTCTTCTGATGCTGGCATGTGCCCGGCACTCACCTGGGTCCCCTGGCCAGGCCTGGAGTCACTCAGAATCCAAGAGACACCCTGGCAAAGAAGAACGCACTGCCTCAGCCCAAGGCCCTGACTTAGCTCTCTGACGGGAGACAAGCACGGAAATCACCTCAAGACATGAAACCCGAGCTGGCAAGGCTGCTGGAGATAAATTCTGTTCCCTCTGAAGGAAAGATGTACGTTTCTGGCACATTTCTTTTTGAATCTCTTCCTGATTGCTTTTCAATTTGTTTGCTCGAAGGCCATAAATACAACCCCGGGGGAGTTCTAGAAAGGTCTCAGCGACCTTGTAGGGGTGGGAGGGATGGAGACAGAGAGAGATGGAGGGGGGGTGCATGGAGAGGCCTGGGTTTGCTTTCCGAATATATCTGCCTCCTGGGAAGACTGTGAGGTCTGATCGCAGCTCTCCTCAGGAGCCAGGCTGTGCCCAGCCTTCGCCTTTCCCAGGCGGGGATATGGGTTTTCCGCTCTGGGTCTCAGAAGGTCCCAAACACAGGGAGGACGGCGGGGACCCGTGGCACCTGGGATCCCTGCTCAGGCTGGGGAGCTGAGCCGGTCTCCCTTGCTCGCCCAGTTCAGACACAAGTTGGATGTGGCCTGGACAGGGAAGGTGGACGCTCCAGCGAACCAGACACTCAGTGTCCAATCGCACAAACTCATTTTGGGCGGGAGAGAGGCAGTGGGGCCCAAGGCCGCCCTCAGCCATCGCAGGGTGCTCTGCGGCAAGCTCTGATCTTCAAAGGAAGACCCTGGTAGGGGGCACCAAAAGGAGGAGCAATACGTGTGTGGGTCCCCACAGCCTTGTGGTGACCACAACAGAAGTAGTACAGGGTGGCGGCTTGGGAGGCAGAGGCGGGAGGATCGCAAGTTCGAGACCAGAGTCAGTCTGCGTAACTTAGCAAGACCCTGTCTCAAAAAGTAAAAAAAAAAAAAAAAAAGGGCTGGGGGTGCAGCTTAGTGGTCTAGCACTTGCAAAGCATGCAAGTGAGAGGCCTTGGGTTTAACCCCCAATACCTCAAACAAAAACAAATACAAAAAACAAAAAAGTAGTACCGGGTAGAGGGGCAGAAGGCTCATCTCGGGCCTGAGTGTGCATGCTACCACTGAACTACACCGCCACCCTTGGTTTCTGATCTCAGTCAACACTCCTGATTCCTGAGCACTCATGCCCTGGCCAGGCATGAGCCGGCACCTGTTATACTGGCTTGAAGCCTGCACCCTGAAAATCTCCCAGGCGAGGAGGGGCCAGAGGTCAGAGACTGACCCCAACGGAGGCCCGGGCTCTCATGTGTCCTCTGGTGGGAAGTTAGGGCTGGCAAGCGCTAGGCTCTTTCCCAACGGATCTGGTTTCCCCTGTGTGGTTGGTGATCGCTCCCATGTAGGCATAGGGAATGACCTCAGAAGCGAGCACAGGTCACAAGACTGGGAAGACTGGGATCTGTCTACACCACATGGCAGAGGGTAGAGCCAAAGAGACCTCCTCAGGCTGGGCAGAGTTCTAGCGGAGGGAGCTGGTTTGCCAGGCCTGAGACCAGGCTGCAGAGAATGTGCTCAGTTAAGAACAGAGGAAGGAGGGACGCGGACTGGGACAGGAGCTTAGAGCCAGAGCCTGGGCCCAGCATGCACGAGGCCCTGGGTTGAATTCCCAGGGCTAAAATAAAGAAAAGGGTGACTTGGAAAGAGGCCACTCTCTTCGGCCTTTCTAGGTGACAGAAACCTTGTGTGCCCTGACAGGGAGACACCACACTGCACCTGCTTTTGGGACCAAAGACTCACGAACCTGTCCCTTGCTCACCCTCGAGCTGCCCATCTCCAAGGATGACAAAGAGCTGCAAGGGGCCACGGCCAGGGTGCCGGGCTTGGCGAACAACTGCCTGCCCCAGGGGTCCATTCATGTGGAGTTGGAATCCCAGCACCTGCCAGGTTTCCTCAGCCACTGAAGAAATGCAGCCAGGCCTGTGCTTGCACCCACCAGTTCAGCCCCTGCCAAGCTGACCGACCGCTGTGGCCACCCTACCGCACACAGCTTACTCACGTGCCTCCCCCACCCAGCTGTTTCTCGTCAGGAGAATTTTCTTTCTGAGCAGAAAAGGTCCTGGGGATTCCGCTGTGGTGGACGATGCCATGCGTCTCATGCGAGACCTTTGCTTCCAGAGAGTTCCCTACTATGTCCTCACTCAGGATAGGACCTCACGAGGGTTGGACTCTGGGGCCCTCTGGGCCTCATTGGTCACAGTGTGCTCCCCAGACCCATGGCACTGGCAACACGAGGAAAGGCAGTCTCATGAGAGAAGCGTGCCACCGTCCCTTCATGGAGCTGAACTTGGAAATGAACGATGAAAAGTGGACCCTCCTCTCCCCCCTGTTCTACCACTGACCCTTGGTCCTTGCTCCACCAACCCTGGTGTTAGTAAGCATGGAGATGGGAGAAACAGGGAAAGGACTTGGGGTCTGATGCAAAACACAAACAAAGCAGCCACCCCTCTCTCTTATCTCAACAGAAGACCTTGATCCCTCACTCTTGCCTTCCTAGCAGTTGCCAAAACTTGGGCTCAAGAAAGCTGGTCGCCCCTTGAGCAGGTCAATGTGCCTAAAAGCAGCAGGGCAGGGCCCTGGGGAGTCAGGGACAGCCCGGTGATGGCGGGGAGGGAGACGAATGGAGCATTCAGGCTGTGGAAGGCGAAGTGAAACAAGAAGTCATTTGGGAAAATATTATATTATAAACACATATAATAATATGTACACACTCATATACATCCCAAAGAGAGCCTTCCAAGGAGTTTCATCTCTTTCCTGAAGGAGGCTCCGCTATGATAAAGCATTCCTATAGTGGGAATTAACTACAGTGAAATAATTTAAGAATTTCATTATACTCTATCTGTGTTTTCTACAGCAAGTCTACAGTAAAGGCTATGCTGAGGCAAATGTGTGTAGCAGGATTAGATGCGAATGGATTCTTCAAAAATAGGCAATGACTTCTTCTTCTCTATTCACATTTAAAATAACTACACAGTGGTGAAGCACAGAATTGGAAACCAAAATGGAGGCATTGTGGAAGTGTGGTCAAGGTTCTCAGACTAGAGGCTTCCGCACTGGTGATGTCTGTGGACACCAGTCGATCCCACTGAGCTTCGTTAAGCTTACAATCTCCATGAAACGTTTACCCACATATAAATCTGTGTAAAGCTTTATTTTGCCAACCTACTGAAAAATTTCTTTTTTCTTAAAAAGTGAAAGAAGAGGAAAAACTCTTACAAAATATAAGGTTTAGTATAATGAGAGCAAGGGACTTCTCCAGAGGCTGCCTGGGGCTTTGCTCCAGCAGCCCAAAGTCCTGTCTTCCAAGGTGACCGCCCTCCAGCCCTGTCACACGGCCCCAGGCCTCTAGCAAAACCACTGCTTTCCTTTCAACCTAAGTTGCCCCGGGGTTTGGGGTATGGTCTTCTAGTCTGACCACCACACTGAACGTGGCTGGCGTCTGAAGCGGCCCGCGCTCCGTGATGGCAAACCAGGCGTAGCGCTAGAATGGAAGCCTGGCTGAGTGAAATCTGCGGGTTCTTAGGAGCCAGGCTGGGCCAGCACCGTTAGCGGCTGCCCACAAGGCGCCTTTGCAAAGCACCTCAGTCTGGTGCTCAGAAAACCACCCGCCTTGCCGGAGCCCCTTGCTCTTGGTTAGTCTTGGATCTAAATCATGCCTCGGAGGCTGAGGAATGAAATGTCCCCTTCCCTCCCTTTCTAATCTGCTTCGGTGTCTTTTTTTTCCCCCTTCCTTGATTTTAATAAGCAAATTGTACCACCATCTTATTCTGATATGTTCCTTTGTAAAAGCTGTACATCACATTAATGGAAGCGCTCACTGCTGGGAATATTTTCCATGTACAATGATCTGTAACCCTCTTATCTCAACTAGTTGCACATTATTAGTTCACATCCAGTTCAATTTATAAATTAACAGAGGTGCCATTTGTCTGTACAAAAATCAATGCATATTTATGAACTTCTTTTATTCAAATAGATTTTCACATCTCTTATCTAAGGACCTAAGACAGTAGGCTGGGTAACGCAGGCCGCGTGGCCCGGGAGTGAATGAGACCCAACATATCCACCTTGGCCAAAGGACAGCAAAATCTCTTTTACATTCCGGAAAAAAAAAAAATAGCCTTTTATGTATTTACTTAGTTTATGAAACGCATGTGAGACGCTATCGCCGGCTGAATTCGTGACTTCCTTTTGGATTTCCAAGGTACCCTTATTTATTTTTTTCCATTTTGTTTTTGCGCCAAGGAGACGGCAGTCAGATCATACTCAGCAACTGATTTCCTCTCTTTGGACTGAAAAATTAAACAGATACTAAATTATGACAGTGAATTTAGAAAGGAGGGCTCCGAGGGCTCGAAAGAACATGTCTGGGATAATATGATGCTTCTAAGAGTATTGCAATCACATCGTGGCAATCACCCGAGCGTGCCGCGTAACTACCTCCTCGGCTAATATGCTTTCTTCTCGGTGATGACTAATCACGTTCTATTAAACAGCGGTAATGCTGGAAGAACTCAACTATACAAGTGTAATGAAGCCAGTATTCTCCCTGGACAGATTAGCTACAACTGATTTGACACATACCATCATAGGGGCTTCAGACCTGACAAACTCTGTGCTTGCTTCTGATTTATGCCGTCAAGCCCGGAGAGGAGATGAGATCCGAGGGCTCCGTTTGGTAGAGGTGAAATGTACTGATGTGCTTAACTGCCAGTTAGGGAAAGTTGCCCCTTCTCCGTGCTCCTCGCCTCTCCCCCTCCCTCCTCCCGGGCCCTTGCTCCCTGCTGTCTCCAGGCCTCAGGGACTGGGAGGGCACCCCCCAGACATGTGCTATCATCAAAGAACCGGGGCCGCTGGCCTCTCCCGTGTTACTTCTGGAGTCTGTGAAAAGAAATCTGTTCTGCAGCCTCCGGGCCTCCTCTTCGCCCCGTTGAAGACGCCTTGGGTTTGGAGATTCCGTGTGGGGTGAGCGGGTGGGCGGGAGCTGACCGCCAGGACGAGGGAGGGGACGCGGCGGGACTCACGTGCTGTGGCTTCCCGGGGTAGGGCGGCGGCCGGCCGTGGCCTGAGCTCAGATGATGCCCGGCACCCTCCCGCTGCTGGCGTTCCGGCCCGTGTTCTTCCGGGACAGGTTGGGGGTGGCCATGAGCACGAAGCGCTCGTCTGGGCAGCCGTACTGCAGCAGCACGTCGATGCACTCCTGGCTGGACGCCTGCCGCGCGTAGGCCAGGGCCGTGTTCCCGTGCGCATCGCGGGCCATGACGTCCACCCCGTACTGCGGAGGCAACAGAGCGCACTTAGTGTCCACGGGCACCTAGGGCAGGACGGCGCCACTTGCTCCCTACCAACACCTGCACGGGGGGCTCCTGCTGGTGACCCCGGGGATGGGGACGGACCCCAGGGCTGGGGGGGAGGAGTCAGATCCATCCTGGTGCTGGTGGCCACCAGGCCCTGCAGTGATTCCCTTAAGGAGAGAATGATTTTCTCAACTAAAAGCCTTTGTGCCATAGAAGCAGGGCAAGAATGACTGCAGTTTTGCTGTTTCTATTTTGACTTTCCAATCATAAAGAGAAAAAAATAATTAGCTGGGCATGGTGGTGCACGCCTGTTATCCCAGCAGCTTGAGAGGCGGAGCCAGGAGGATCGCAAGTTTGAGACCACAGGCAGTCTGTGAAACTTAGCGAGACCCTATCTCAAAAAAATAAAGGAAAAAAAAAAAAAAAGGGCTGGGGGTGCAGCTCAGTGGTCCAGGACTTGCAGAGCATGCAAGTGCGAGGCCCTGGGTTCAACCCCTAGTACCGCAAAATAATAATAATAATAATAATAATAATAATAATAATAATAATAATAAATAAATAAAAAATAAAATCACGGTTTTAAAAATCTCAGAAGCAATTCATTTTCATTGGAGAAGATGTGTAAGTAACTCCCAGGAGCACAGGAGGAATAAACCAGCCTGTAATCTCACATTCAGAGGGAACCTTTGCTAGAATATTCCTTCTGAGGATTTTTTTTGGTGTGTGTGTGCATGGCCCTTCCCCATGCTAAGCAAGTGCTCTACCACTTAGCACTTTCTTAGCCCCTCTATCCTTGGCCCTTTCTGGTGAGTTTTCTTTAAATATAATGCAGATAAAACTATACAAATAATTTGTACTTTTAAAAACTGAACACCCGAGCCGGGCGCGGTGGCGCACGCCTGTCATCCCAGTGGCTCGGGAGGCGGAGGCAGGAGGATCGCAAGTTTGAGACCAGAGGCAGTCTGAGTAACTTAGTGAGACCCTGTCTCAAAAAATAAAAAAAATAAAAAAAAAAAGGGCTGGGGGTGCAACTCAGTGGCCCAGCACTTGTTAAGCATGCAGGCGCGAGGCCCTGGGTTCAACCTCCAGTACTGCAAAGCAAAACAAAACAAAAAAACACTGAACACTGGTCTCGGATCATTTTCTTACATCATTGGAAATTACTCAAAAGCAATTGCTCATGATAGTCACATAGCATCCACCCAACGAAAGTTAATTTCTGTCTACAATTTGTTGCACGTGTCATTCAAAAGTGCCACTGATCGAAATTGTCCTGTGATGCGTACCCTCGTTTCAGATCTCTGGCAGGATCTCAGGGGACCCTGACCATCAGACTGAAGGTCACAGGAGAGAAACACCAGCTTAAGACACACAACACGGTTAGGTTCCCGCTCACGAAAAAGGCCCCTTCAGCAATTCAGCGTATGGAGGTCTTGGCATCCTTGCCTCAGCACCAAGGACTCTTGGCCAACTCGGAAAGAAAACTGGCCTGTGATTTGCTGTGGGCTGAACTGTGCCCCGCCCCGCCCAACTGCAATGGTCAGGTCCCGACTCCTCCTCGTTTAGAAGGAGACTGTGTTTGTCCCAATCCACTATGACTGGCGTCCTTACAGGAAGAGGAAGCTGCGTGCCCATGGAAGAGACCATGGGGGGCACAGCCAGAAGGTGACTTCTGCGAGTCAAGGAGAGTGAGCGGCTTCAGGAGAAACCAGGCCTGCTGACGCCCTGACCTTGGGCTTCCAGCCTCCAGAGCTGTGAGAGAATAAAATGCCTTGGGGGTCAGCTCCCCTGGCTCTGGCGTTCTGTTACTGCAGCCTGAGCAAACTAAACCAATTGTTAATTTAATTCGTATTCAATCATCTGTGCTACTACTGAGCCAGTGTGAGGTTGGATATTTGAATGATTTTGATTTAACATCTGTGCGTCGAATCTAATTCTCTCATTGTGCACACTAGGAAAACAGGCTCAATGCCCGCACAAACTCTCACCGCTCTGCAGCTGTGTTGGACTGCACGGGGTTGGGGTAGATGCAGAGGAGGCCCGGGAGGGTGACTCTTCTCTGGGCAGGGTCTCCATTTCTGGTGTGCACAGTGCCCTTCCCCGGGTCCCCTGCCGTGGCTGTCCCCGTGGAGGTGTTCAGGGAGCCGTGCACAGGGGTGGGAGCTGTGGTCAGCCCACAGCAGCTCTGCCGACAGGCAGGGCCTCCCTGCATAACCACAGCAGCCCACTGGTGCTTCAGAAGAAGACACTTCTGTGTGAGGGAACGCAGTCACTGTCCCCCGTGGGGACTCCTCAGAAGAGCTGGAAGACCCTCTCACAGACCCCCACTGCAGCAAATCCAAAGTTTAGGGACCAGGATTTTTTTTTTTTTTTTTTTTTTTTTTTGCAGTACTGGGGGTTGAACCCAGGGCCTGGTGCTTGCATGCTTTGCAAGTGCTGGACCACTGAGCTGCACCCCCAGCCCATTTTTTTTTTTTTTTTTTTTTTTTTTTTTTTACTTTTTGAGGCAGGGTCTCACTAAGTTACGCAGACTGCCTGTGGTCTCGAGCTTGCGATCCTCCTGCCTCCGCCTCCCGAGCCGCTGGGATGACAGGCGTGCAGTACTGCGCCCGGCAGAGGCCAGGATTTTTGAATTAATGGCCACCACCAGCAAAGCTTTGGCAGTGGGGAACCCTAAAAACCGTTCTGGTTATGCACTTCCCCAGGGCCCCAGAAGAGGATGAAAATGAAAAACAGGGCCACTCCCCCATGCTTGGACACGAATAACATGAAGAACTTTCAGACACATTCTGTGCGAAGAAAAGACTGCCTGTCCCTGGAGAAGGAGGGCATTACTCCCTGTCCCTTTTGTCCCAAGGGGAGGGGCAGCCTCTCTGCCAGCTGAACGCGCTACCAGGAACTGCTCCCCACCGCCACACGGGTCAGCACCTACCCAGATGAGCAGTTGGGCCAGGACCACGTTGCCCTTGCGGCAGGCCAGGTGCAGCGCCGTGCGCCCGTCGCCCTCCCCGCAGGTCTCGTTCACCTCGTCCCGGGAGCCGTGTGCCAGCAGCAGGATGACCGTCCGCAGGTCCTCGTCCGCAGTGGCGCGCAGCAGGTGCTGACCCAGGGGCAGCTCGGTGCACGGCAGCGGCGCCAGGAAGAGCTTCTGCTCATACTTAGCCCGGATCCACCGCTCCTTCTCTTCCCTGCAAGAGCCACGAGACAGGGGTGGTCACGACCGCGCAGGACAATGAGGGCAGTGACCCTCTCCCTTGCCAGCCCATGCGGTCAGGAGGCATCGAGAGGACAAGGGTCTCCACTTGGCACGAGGTGGCCCCTGGACAAGGTGTCTCCATGGTTCCCAATGAGTGTTCTCATGTGCCGCGCCCACTGTCGGGCACTTACCAGAAAGGCAGATTCCCTGGACCCACCCCAAGCCCAGAGTCAACCTCCTGCTATACTTTAACAGGGGCTGGGATTTAGCTCAGTTGGTAGAGCACTGCGCTGCAGTCTCTGAGGTTGCGAGTTCAATTCCCAGCACCGCAAAAATGGGAGAAGGACCTGGGAATCCACTCCCAAGGCAATCCTGAAAGAGTCAGCCATTGAAAACCCTAGGAGGGTCGCTATGAGTCGGATACCGGCTGGACGGCACCTAACAACAACAACAATACTTTAACAAGCCCTGCTATGGCTTCTGAGCCTGCAGCCATAGCCCTGTGGCATCCGATCCCGTCAGATCTCAGAAGCTAAGCAGGGTCGGGCTTGATTAGTCCTTGGATGGGAGACCGCCTGGGAACACTAGGTGCTGTAGGCTTAGGAGAAGGACCCAGCAACTCCCTCCCCAAAAGCAATCTGCCATCGAAAACCCTATGAACAGCAGGGAAGCACTGACAATAGTGCTTCCCCTGTTGTACAGAGGGTTGCTATGAGTCGGATACCGACTGGACGGCACCTAACAACAACAACAACAACATGGCTTCTGAAGCCCCGTGGGAACCATGGTTTAAGGCCATCCTTTCATTTTTAGTGCAGAAGCTGAGGCCTTGGAAGGAAGATAAGAAGAGACCACTCCACTCCAGACCACGGGTGCTCCCACCTTGATGTAGCAGAAGAACCACGTTTTTGCCTAGGATCAGCACAAAGCTGGGACGCAGCCCCAGGCCAAGGGCTCGGTGTTGCTGTGGCATGGAAACCCGCCAGCCAGGACCGAAGGACGCTTAGCCAGAGCCCAGGGCAGCGCTGTTGGTGCCGCCTTCCTTCAGGTGCCTGAGTTCCTTCCTGGCTCTTAACGCATCTGCCCTTGGGCTGGGGGTGGTGATCTCTCCAAGGTCTCTCCCCACTTCCTGCTGAATGCAGCACTGTGTAGACGCACCAGGAAGGGCAGACTCCAAGGGGGCTGGTGGGGAAAGAGACAGCAGGAGCTGCCATGGGCTCTTTGTATGCTTGGAAAGGCTTAAAGGGAGGTGATGTCCTTAAAAAACATAGAACATCTGGGGTTCTGAGGAAAAGTGCTCTAGGACCCAGCCTAGGAGGCAGGTGGCCCCCTGAGGGCAGAGCAGAGCCAGGCACAGAGGACAGGGTGATGCTGGGGAGGGGTGGGGCAGATGCTGGGTTAGGAGAGCAGGTGGGTGGGTTTGTAAGCGGCCCCCTCACCAGGGCCCAAAGAGGACAAGGACCCTGCCTATCGCCTGGGGAAAGGGGGCTGTGGAAAAAGAGGGGGCAGGTGGGAAGAGAAGCTGGGCAAAGGAAGAAAACTCCTGCGAGGTGTGGTGGAGCGACCCCAAAGCAAGCAAGGCCCCTAGGTGCTCTCCTCCTCCGCTCCGAGGCCACTGAGGATGGATCTAGGGGGCTGATTTCTCAGAAACCAATGTGAGAGATATTGAAAACTCAGCAGTTCTCCAGGCTCTGCAGCACAGCTAGGGGAAAAAAAGCGGGAGGCAAAACATTTCCAGAAAGATGATGGGAGATTTTATAAGGAGCCCTTGTTTCCCAAGGAGCCCGGGAGTGGGGGGTGTGCTCCAGGAGGCCCCAGCGCAGCCTTCTTGATGAAGATGATGAAGAAAGGCCCTACGTGTGTGAAGAGACTGTAATCACCCGCAGGCTTCAGGGAGACGCTGATTCTCAATCGCCTCTCCTGAAATCCAGAATCCCCTCCAGGGAACAACCAGGGTGCATAGCTACCAACTGCACGGAGGAATCACGCAGGCCTCCCGCCAGAGTCTAGAAAGGAAACTCATTACCCGTGACATTTCTGCGTCCTCGGCACGGAAGAAAGGCCCTGTTTACACCTTTTCCTGGTGTTTACACTGCGCCCGGTGATCCAGTGTCGGGTTAGCCCTAATCTGTTTTTAAATACTTAGGCAAACAGATCCTTCCAGGAGTAAATCTGGATTAGTTTTGCTCCACTTCCCGGTACATGCGAGTGACCCCAGGGTGACCCCCGACTCTTTTCATTCAGAGGCTTCGAGGCCAAACACTCGGCTACAGCATAGGATGGACAGGCACCCGCAAATGCCCAGGGAAGTCACACACGTCCCTACTTGGGCAGAGACATAGGCGCAAAAGGGTAATGATGCCTGGGAAATACTGGTTAAGGAGAAAGAAAGAAAGAAAAGAAAAGAAAGAAAGAAAGAAAACAAAGAAAGAAAAGCAAGAAGGAAAGAAAGAAAGAAAGAAAGATCCCTAGTGGTTCTGATACTGTTTAAAAAACGCTGTTTATAATATTATGTTACACACTGACGATACTTTTCATAAATCACAAAAGAGAGAGAGCAAAACGTGAGCTAAATGAAAACGGGTAACGAGGTAGGGTCCATCCAGATTTCCAAGTTCCAATTTGCTAACTCTCTCTTTTTTGGTTGGCATTAAAATCAGACGGTCTCACTTGGCTCCAATTGATTTTAATAGCTGCTGCCAAATCATCCAGGGATTAACTGGAGAACGTAAGACAGGCGCTCTGGTCCTAACTGCAATTATTAACTTTTCTTTTTAAGGTTCAAATGCCACAGCCAAAGATGGCACACAGGTTTACCCCAGCGCTGAGCCCTCTGCCGCCTCTGTCTGTCCTCCAGGATTGGCAGGGTAACCCTGTCCCTGAATGTGGTCACCGAGTGGTTTGTCTGTATTCAGGGGGTTCTGCACACAGCAGTGCATTGAGAAACAGTGGTCCATTTGGGTGGAGAATAGAGGCGGGGCCGCATTTGGTGGGGCTGAACACGGACACCATTGTGGAGCCTTCTTCCAGAGGAAGGTCCTAGTATTAAGCACCTGAGATTAGGGAGAGGGCTGCACAAGGGAGGAACCCCCAGGCTCAGGCTTCCCGAGCCTCCAAGTGACTCTACAACCTGGCCGAGGGCGGGGGAGCCTCCCACCCAAAGACACAAACGGGCTGGACACTGGTCACTGGACACTGGTCACCAGGAAGACTATGAGGAAATGAAGAAAGTGCCAAGTCTCAGCACACTCCTCTGCAGGGTCTGCCTCCCCTGGCCCCATGTCCGCAGGGGCCTTTGGCCCCCAAAGGAAGCCCCCAGACCCACTTTGGATGTTGCTTTTATCTCCAGATGGAAACACGCTCTTCACTGAAACTTCCCACGCATTTTCGAAACAGGAGCTGGCGACGCCGACTTCCAGGTGGGAGAAACTGAAAAGTCTCAGCAATTTCAGACACCAGGAGGTGGCCAGAAAGCTAAGGGAGCCCACTGGCCTCCTGCCTGCATCCGGCAGGACTCTTGTTGTTGTTGTTGTTGTTAGGTGCCATTGAGTCATGTTCCATTCTTAAAGGTTTTTTTTTTTTTTTTTTGCGGTACTAGGGGTTGAACCCATGGCCTCGCGCTTGCCACTGAGCTGCGCCCCTAGCCCTTTTTTTTTCTTTACTTTTTGAGACAGGGTCTCCCTAAGTTATGCAGACTTCCTCTGGTCTCAAACTTGCGATCCTCCTGGCTCCACCTCCCAAGCTGCTGGGATTACAGGCGTGCACCACCACGCCCAGATGCCTTAAAGGGTTTTCAAGGGCTGATTGTTTCAGGATTGCCTCAGGCATGGATTGCCATGTCCTTCTCCCAGGACTCTTATAGCAGCTGAAATCCAACTTGCTTGAGAACACCGCCCAGAGGAGGGCTGTTGTTGTTGTTGTTAGGTGCTGTTGAGTCAGTATCCGACTCATAGCGACCGTCATAGGGTTTTCAATGGCTGATTGTTTCGGGATTGCATTGGGAGTGGATTGCCAGGTCCTTCTCCCATTTTTGCGGTGCTGGGAATTGAACTCGGGACCTCAGAGACTGCAGCGTAGTGCTCTACCAACTGAGCTAAATCCCAGCCCCAGAGGAGGGCAGGGGGTGCTAATTAAGCAGCCACTGTTCACACTGAAGCACTTCCTCTTCTTTAGAACCTGAGGCCTGTGGGCACCGTGGCACACGC
Organism: Pedetes capensis; assembly: GCA_007922755.1. Taxonomy (NCBI): domain Eukaryota; kingdom Metazoa; phylum Chordata; class Mammalia; order Rodentia; family Pedetidae; genus Pedetes; species Pedetes capensis. Next base: position 25,662 of record VMDO01014161.1, on the reverse strand, counting down.
CTATTGGTCCCAGCAACTCAGGAGGCAGGGGCAGGAGGATCGCAAGTTCTAGGCCAGAGGCAGCCTACACAGCTTAGCAAGACTCTTCTCAAAATAAAAGTAAAACATAGGGGCTGAGGGGTGCAGCTGAGTAGTGGAGAGCCTGGAAAGCGTATCTGAGGGCCTGGGTTCAACTACCCGGTACCGCAAAGAAAAAATAAAAAAAGAAAGAACCTGTGTCGTGTGGCCGTCGCCCACCCTGACACTTGGCTCCGTGCACTTTCTCCAGCGGCCGCGGGGAGGGATAAGGAATCGCATGAGTGCTGGCCTGTGAGAATGCGGTCTCCAGCCTCAGAGAGCTGGGGATGTCGGTGCCTGCCTCTTCCTTCTTTGCGGTTTGGGCTTTCCTGTCATTGCTTGGACCCTCATTTCCTCGTCTGTAAAACGGGCCTGGCAACATCTCTCCCAGACAGGCTGTTTTGGGACCTGAGCCCCCCGTCTGGAGCACACTCTGGCCATGGCAGCTTGTGTGCAAGTAACTGCTGGCTCTGACTGAAAACATCCGCCTCTGATCACTTACCACCGCTGTCGGGCACAGAGCGCTCGGCAGCAAATGGGGTGTTACCTCAGAGGTGCTGGCGGCACACCCACGTGCCTGCTGGACTTTGCCTCCAGAGCCACTAGGATGACAGGCGTGCGCCACCACGCCCGGTTCTCTCCATCCCATCTTAAGGCTGTGGCAGCGGGTAGATACTCAGGTCCCACAGCTCAGTGAGCTCCGCATGGGAGGGGCGTTGCTCTTGACCCTGGGCCTTGCTAAGCCCACTGGTGCTTGACAAGCCCTGGGGAGGGTGTGGAGGGCCCGGAGCCACTGGGCAAAGGGTGCTGGGCTGGCTGAAATGACCACGGGCTGTTGGAGTTGCCAGGGCCACGTCTGGCTGGCTCTGACCCACAGCTGTGAGATGGCTAAGCTTCCTGGATGTTATGGGCTGGATTCACATGTTGACGCTTCAGCCCCTAGAGCGACTGGGTTTGGAGACTGGATCTTTAGGGAGAACGGTAAGGATAAATGAGGCAACAGTGGCAGAGCTCTAATCTACCAGGGAGGTATCTATATAAGAGGACAGTAAGGATAAATGAGGCCACGATGGCAGAGCTCTAATCTACTGGGGGGGGCTGGGATTCAGCTCAGTTGGTAGAGCAGCGCTCTGCAGTCTCTGAGGTCCCGAATTTGATTCCCAGCACCACAAAAAACGGGAGAAGGACGTGGCGACCCGCTCCCGAGGCCATACCGAAAGAGTCTTGAAAACCCTATGAGGGTCGCTATGAGTCGGACATGACTCAACGGCACCTATCATACACACAACATACAATCTACTAGGGAGGTGTCTCGGTGCTATAATCTCTAATCTCTAATCTAATCTATAATCTAGGGAGGTGTCTATATAAGAGGAAGAGATATCAGGTCCGGTGTCTCTCTCTCTCCAACCTTCCCCTCCCCTACTGGGCACAGCAGGAAGGTCATCTGGGCCAGGAAAAGAAGCCTCACTAGAAACCAGTGCTATTGATTCTTTGGTCATGGCCGGTTGGCCTCTAGAGGCATGGGAGAGAAGCTTCCTTTACTGAAGGCAGCTGGGGCCAGACTGGGCCAGACAGTGCACAGTGTTTTGTTGAAGAAGCCTGAGCCCTGGTTCCCCACTGCTGTCACCAGGCTCCTGCCCAGCGAACCTGTGGCATGGGCCCTGTGACAATGGTGTCCGCCTTTAAGACTACCCCGTCAACACCGTGGCCCTGGCACCGATACTGTAGCTGTGACTCCGACGCCCACTTTCACTCTGGGGTCCCCACTGTCCAGGCCGCGCCTTTCATTTTCCCCAAGGAAGGCCAGTTCAAGAGCAGCGGGCCGGCCGTAGATCACCTCGCCGCGTCCCAGTGCCCCGGAGGACCACTGCTCACAGCCTCCGTTGGCTAATGAGCTAAGAAATGAATTATTGGTGCGGCCCCTGTCGGCGGGGGGGAGGGGCCGGCTGCTCATCTGATCTTGGTGCTGACACACCTTTAAATAAATCAGCTGCTAGGGAGCCGGGGAGGGGGAATGGGGACTTGTCAGAAGGCAGACACCCGCCCTGTCCCCCCCGGAATGAAGAGGGAAGACGCCTCCCACGGCGCCACAGTGGACGGTCTCTTCTCTTCCGGCCTGACATGAAGTCCCTTTGTGGGTGGCCTTCCACCTCCCTCTGGCTGAGACCATGGGCTGCTGGTGTGTGGGCCACAGGCCAGCTGGGGACCAAGCATAGGACTTGGGTCAGAGGGCTGGGAGGTCCAGGCTGCAGAGCCAGGGCATCCATGACCGAGCCCAGCTGCCCCCAGGATACCCAAAGGGTTTTTGGCTCTGTAGCCTAGTGGGTGTTACCGTCCTTGACCTTGACGAGCGGGGACCTGGCCAAGCCCTTGAATGTCCACCTCATGAGGATGCCCTCTGACACATCCCCCGCAAGGCCGGCCAGACCAACCAACCACCAGCACCCGTGAATACCAGATGGGATCTGCAGAGTGCGCCAATGCTGAGGGTGAGGGAGGAGGTGGCCAGCTGCACGGACCGTTCTCTTAATGAGGGACTCTTCAAGGGGCCCCCACGCATACACCAAGCATATATTAAATGCGAGTGAGTTGTGGCCGTAATTTGGGAAATCATGGCAGAAAGAAAAGGCTTCTGAAAGAAAGAGACAGGCCAGTTTTATTCCAAGGTTCAAAAGACAGGGAAGGGGGAGGGGAGGCTGGAGTTGTGGAAGACCCAGGGGGTGGAACCATCCAGGCAGGGTGGTGTGCGGAGCAGCAGCAGCCAGGCTCCCAGTCTGGCCCTGGCTGCCTTTATTTTATTTGTGTTTAGTGCTCCGTAGCAACCTTGGGGGTGTGCATGCTAAGCACAAGGTCTACCACGGAGCTACCTCCAGCGCCTGGCCTGGCCTTAAGATGGGATGGAGAGAACTGGGCGCGGGGGCGCACACCCGTAATCCCAGCGGCTCGGGAGGCAGAGGCGGGAGGATCGCAAGTTCAAGACTAGAGGCAGCCTGTGTCACTTAGCGAGACCCTATCTCAAAAAGTAAAAAAATGGGCTGGGGGTGCAGCTCAGTGGTCCAGCACTTGCAAAGCATGCAGGCGCGAGGCCCTGGGTTCAACCCCCAGTACCAAAAAAAAAAAAAAAAGATGGGCTGGAGACGTGGTCAGGGCGAGTAGAGGCCAGAGGGGTAGACACTCCCTCCTTTGGAACAAAGCAGACAGCAAGCTCCCTTGGACCTGTCTGGGGAGCAACTCAGGGAACCGCTGGAGGGGCAGGAGGGCTGTCTGACCTCTGTGCGGGCACTGAATTTGATTGAGGGCTGACCCTGGGCCTGGGCTTGCTCAAGGTGTGATGTGGCATCTGCTCCCAGCCCGCCTGGCATTATCCCAACCACAGCCAGGCCCCAGAGCAGAACCTAGGGGTTGCAGAGATGTGGGACGGCTGACCCAGAGGTGCCAGAGTCCAGCGGGGATCGGGAGGGGACTGGGGTGGGTGTGAGCATTTATGTTTGTGAGGAAAACCTTCGTGGTCAGCATTATGGGGACAGCTGTATTCCAAGCTCTGTGCTGAGGACCTGGGACGGTGGCTGTCGCTGTGGGCAGGTGGCACGGGCTCTATGCCAGGGCCACAGGGTTCCGTCCCTGCGTGAGATCCGCCATGCACAGCACTGGGAGGCCTGGGCAGGAGCTCTCACTGCGGGGCTTGGGGAGGCATCTGGGAAAATCAGCCACGTGACAGCACCGTTGGTGGCCATGTTGACAATATGGTATCCGACAGTGATGTCCTCCAGTGGCTGAGGGGGTAATCCTGGAGGGCTGTATGTTCCCAGCCCTGCAGGCTGCCCAACACCGGGACCAGCCCTTCCTTATCCCAGCGAATGGACACACCTTGGAGGGGGTTATATCTTCCCTGAGTGCCTTCCTCAGCATGATGCCTGCTGCTCTTAAATGGTTATGCTCTGAATGTTTGTGTCCCCCAAATTCATTTGTGGACATCCCAACTCCCAAGATAACTGGCACTAAGAGCAATGACCCTGGGGAGGTGATCAGGGCATAAGGCAGGAGATCAACACCTTAAAAAAAAATGTTGTTGTTGTTGTTAGGTGCTATGGAGTTGGTATCCGACTCATAGCGACCCTCATAGGGTTTTCAATGGCTGACTGTTTCGGGATTGCCTTGGGAGTGGATTGCCATGTCCTCCCATTTTTGCGGTGCTGGGAACTGAACTCGGGACCTCAGAGACTACAAGGCAGCGCTCTATCAACTGAGCTAAATCCCAGCCCCCAAAAAATTATAAGAAGGAAAAAGTCCTATACAAAGGTCGGATCATAATAAAAGAAGAAAAAAAAATAAAAGCCAAGAATGGTATTATTATAGATGGTCTAGAAAATGCATGTAAGAGTTCTGACAGAGTACAAAGAAAGTTCACTGCAGGAAAAGTTTCTATCTTAAACAGAACTGGAACCCAAGATACATAGAAACATATTACCATAAAAAGACAAGTAAATGGCAGAGTAGTTTTTGATGGGGGTGTGGAACAGGGGGGAAGTGTACAAGAGGGTAAGAGGGAACCTATATGAATAACGTACAACAAAATGCATATATGGAAATATCACAACGAAAAGCATGTCAGAATGAATCACATTAAGGTGTATATTAAAAATTTCCAATTAAAAAAAAAAAAAAGAGGCCCAAAGCTGGGCACAGTGGCACATGCCTGTCATTCCGGAGACTCAGGAGGTGGAGGCCGGAGGATCGGGAATTTGAGGCCGGAGGCAGCCTGCATAACTTAGCAAGACTCTGACTCAAGATAAAAAATAGAAAACGGGCTGGGGGCATGTAGTCCGGGGAAAGAGCACTTGCAAAGTATGTACCCTGGGCTCAACCCTCAAACACTGGGGGAAAAAATAAACATAAAAAAGGCCCCAGGCCCCAGGAGCTTGCTTGCCGGTTCTGCCACGTGAAGACATAGCAATGAGGCCCCACTTACGATGCAGACACTGAGCCCTCCCTGGACGCCAAATCCCAGATCCCTTGACTTAGGGCTTCCCAGCCTCTGGAACTGTGCACGATACATTTTATAGTTTAGGAATCACCCAGTCAAAGGCATGTTGTCCTGTGAGCCCCCAAAGACTAAGACAATGCCAAACCACAAACCTTTCTGCATCATCTCCACCCTTTGCTGGCAAATGCCACATGAGCCACGTGGTAGGTTTCAGGCGAGGAATCCGTGCATGCATGTTTACTTGACAGTTAACTACTAATTAGTAGTTAATAGCCAGCTCCATTACAGGGACCGGGATGGGATTTAAGCTCAGTTGGTAGAGTGCCGCTCTGCAGTCTCTGAGGTCCCGAGTTCGATTCCCAGCAACACACACCCCACCCACACCAAAATGGGGGAAGGACGTGGCAACCCACTCCCGAGGCAATCCCGAAACAGTCAGCCACTGAAAACCCTATCAGGGTTGCTATGGGTCGGTCACGACTCGATGGCACCTAATAACAACAACAACAACATTAGAGGGATCAGGAGAAGTACAGGAAGGCTCCTGCTGATGCCCATTAAGTAGTTATGACGTGCCAGCCGCGGGGTGAGCCTTTTGTAGCTATCTGGGTTCATTCTGACAACCCTTGGTGAGGTGGAGCCTCCCACTGCCTCGTTTTAGAGGAGGTGAAAGGTACAGAGGTGAAGAGCGTTACCAGGCCCCTGCCGGGACAGGCTCGCACATCAGGAAACTTCTTCCTGTCTGCACGGCTACCACCTGAGGTGCAGATCCTAGACATGCCTGCAGCACCACTGTGCCAGTCCTCAGCCTCTGGCCACCTTGACACTCAGAACCTGTCTCTGGCAAAGGTTAGACGTGAGTTGCTTCAGAGAGTAAGTAGCTAGAGCTGGGCCCCCCAGTGGGCAGCCACATACGGCGCACAGGCAGGGAAGTCTAGTTTTCAAAAATCCAGTTCCTTTAGACACGTCTCACATGTTTCAATGCTCAGTGGCCACGTGTGGCTAGTGGCAGCCACTTTGGTGGTGTGGGTCTAGGACATTTCCACTGTGGCAAACCTAGAACACTGATATCACTGCAGATCTAGAATGTCTCCAGTACCACAGACCTATAATACTTCTATGGCTGCAGACCTAGAACGCTTCCAATCATTGTGGATCTGGAACAATTCCATGGAGCAGACCCAGACCACCATTAAAAACTAGACCTAGAGCTGGGCATGGTAGCGCACACCTGTAATCCCAGGGGCTCGGGAGGCGGAGGCAGGAGGATCACAAGTTCGAGACCAGAGGCAGTCTGCGTAACTTAGCGAGACCCTGTCTCAAGAAGTGAAAAATAGGTGGGGGGTGAAGCTCAGTGGTCCAGCACTTGCAGAGCGTGCAAGTGCGAGGCCCTGGGTCCAACCCTCAGTACCACCAAAAACAAACAAACAAAAAACCAACACACTAGATCTAGAATATTTCTGTCATCACACATCTAGAACATCCCATCACTGTAGACCTAGAACACTTGCCCTAGCATAGATCTAGAACATCTTCACCATGTCAGATCTACAACAATGACTGCTCCGATCTAGAACACTGCTATCGCTGAAGACCTAGACCACTTCCGCCACCATGATCGAGACTATCTCTGCCATTGAAGAGGATGCACTGGTATGGATAATCTGTCAGGTGTTCCCTCCTAGTTTTCTTTCTTATCGAAACTATTTATAGAATAATTAGGAATAATAACTTATGGGCTAATTAGAGAATGGAGAGAAAAGAAGTCACAAATGTGGGGAACCAATTGAGGGAGAGGGAAAACAGATACCAGTATCTGAGGCTGAAATACTGTGGAGTGACATGCCTTGGGGCTGGGCCTCCAGGCAGGTCCCTGTGGCAATGACCATCATGCGGGCTTTGGCAAATCCTTGTAGCCAATAAAGAGCAAAGTGCAGCACAAGTCCCCAAAACCCTCAGGGAGATCTGAGAAGGGAGGAGGAGTCATACCAGGCCGGGACTGCTTCCTTATAGAAAGGTGGGCTCCAGGCAAGGTCCCCTCACTCTGTTCCTCATGCCTTTGAGCCCTGCAAAGGCACAGTCACTGTTGGCTGCTGTAAGGAATAGGAATAAGGGTAGAAATGATTGTAATAGGAATATAAGTAAATAATGAGAGAAACCGTGTGTAAGACATGAAGTGTGAAATGCTGTAACCTAAGCCCCCCTGGCACTGTCCCAGGGGAGAGTGACATGTGTGCACGAGAGTGATAAGGATAGACCCCCGGCACCCGATAACCACACGGCACAGTGATGTCAACGCAAGATAACCAGATGGAGCACAGACTCCACACTGAACTGTATAAGAAGAGAGGAGACCTGACAGCAGGCGGGCTCCTCAACTCTAAGCGATGACTGCCATCACGTCATGCTGAGCCCCCCACCAACAGAGGAACCATCGCAACGGCGCCACCATTGTCCGCGCCGTGAGAAGAAGACCATCGGGAAGGAAGGCCAAGGACACCACTCGACCGGACAGATCGCGAGGCTTACCTGCGTCATCAGGCGCGACTACAGAGGTGCCAGGTATCGGTGTGCCACGGTGAGTGTGTGTGAACTAACCCTGTGTGTAGAAATAAAGGTCTCCTGCCAGTGACAATATCTGGTCCTCTTATTCCCAACCTCACTTTAAGTGAGGAAGAGGTTCTTGCTCAGCTCCATCCCCATTTCTCGCTGGAGACAGCTGCTGTCAGCTGTTTTGGGTCTGCCAGGGAGGGCTCAGCACATGGCCAAGGGGTAAGAAGGTTAATGGGTTGGGCTCCCAGAAAGAACATGCTTAACCGAGTAACCAGAGCTTCTGACTGGCCTTTGATGCTGTCTTGTGCCATCTAGAAGACGCATCATTAGGAATGTAGACACGGCGGTGGGCAGCCCCACGTGCCTCAAGGGAGCCCACCCTTTGTGGCAGGTGATGGCATTTTGGAGTGTGTGGAGAGCTGACCCACCAGTGGGTGGGTCCTCAGCCTTCTGACCACACACAAGGCTTTCTGAACACTTCTGTAGTCAGGAGCACACAGGGCTGTTCCCAAAAGGCTGCCCACCTGTCAAATCCAGTGTGCTCATTTTTCCTTGAACTCTCCCCTCAAATGGTAAAAGGCCAAGGAGTGATGTGTTTTTTTTTTGTAGTGTCCGTCACTTACCACCTTGCTCCTTCTGGAAACATCTTTTTCCTCCCAGGGGTGTGGGAGGATTTTCAATGCTGATTTTATAGTAGATTCTGGAGCAAAGCGTACGGGATGGAGGACCGGGTCTACGGGAGAGGAGGCGGAACTGGAGGGGCCTTGAATGGCCCCGATGCTGACAGAGGAGGAGAGGAAGGGCAGAGGAAGAAGAGAGAAGAAAGGGCTAGCAGCAAGGAATTTCCAAAGTGCTTCCTGCCTCCAGCAAAACAGGAACTGGGAGAAGAGGCATGGAAGAGGCGGCCGGAACAATGCGCCAGGAAAAGGGGGGGCTGGCCCCCCTGCAGGGGAAGCCCAGGCCGCCCCCCTCGCATGCATGCCTTCCCCCTGGGCCACGTTGCTAGGGGTCAGGCCGCAGCCCTCAGGACGGCCAACAAAGCCCGATGGGTATTTATTCCTTGATTACCGAAAGCTTTTAAGAAAGTGGCCACTGTAAATCCAGGACGCAGAGAGCAGGAGGCCACCGACAAGGATTTACGCTCACGGGGCTAAGACAAAATAAATATCTCGCCTGACTTCTGATCGATATTATGAGTGTTTTTGCCAACCTGCGGGGAGTTTTACGAGCACAGAGGATCGGAACAGGATCATTATTAATTAAGTAAAGTCAAAAGGATTAGGCTTATTATCCCAGTTACATGTATAGGTCCAGGGGTGAGGGTCAGGCAGATCCACAGGTGAGTCCGGGCCCAGGCAGCACAGGAGCCTGAGGACGTGTGCTCAGGTCCCGCATGGCCCCACGCGGCCTGCGCCAGGCAGCCTACCTGGTCGCAGAAGGCATCTGGGTGGGAGAGGGCCCATCTACGCACGCTGAGCTTGCCTTGGTCTGGGTTCAGGCTGAGATCTGGGGTCATTGTGGTCTTGCTGTCCTGAGCACCAGGCCCCTCAGGCAGGCACACCTGCCTGTTGGGAATCTGACCGAGCTGCTTAGGGCACTCCGGGTACAGGTGGTGATGCGAACGCCACATCCTGTCTGAATGATCTACGGTGACCTTGGGAGTTTTCCTTGGTGCCATCAAGGTGGGCAGAAAGAAGGCAGTGGGCAGGGCGAGGGAGGAAACATCAGGCTGGTCAGTGAACAAAATGCAGCTTGTACCCCCAAACCTGACTGGTGTTGGTCATGGGCCGGTGCTCAGGAAGTGCGGAGAATACAGAGCGGACCAGATGGCCCAGGCCTCTCTGGGCAGGGCCACGGCCGGCTGCAGGGTTCTGAGCAAGGTACCTGCCCTCTTCTGGGCTTCAATGTCCCCTCTGGGGAGGCTGGACGACTCTGGGGCTGCCGCCTCTGAAGTGGGGAGATCCTGCGGGATGATGCCCTTGGGTGGTGGGGAGACAGCTGAAGGCACTGTCTGCCCGTGGGGATGGGATTGCTGACAGGCCAGGTCACCAGGCCTGTCCAGAGGAAGGACTCAGCCAAGCTTTCCGCTCTGACAAACGCACTATAAATAATGTCTACACGCCAAGACGGGCTGGGATTCAGCTCAGTTGGTAGAGCGCTGCTCTGCAGTCTCTGAGGTCCCGAGTTGGATTCCCAGCACTGCAAAATGGGAGAAGGATGTGGCAACCCACTCCCAAGGCAATCCTGAAACAATCAGCCATTGAAAACGCTATGAGGGTCGCTATGAGTCGGACTCACAGCACCTAACAACAACAACAACAACAACAACAACAACAACAACAACATACGAAGACGGCTGCCCCTGACATTTCGGGCCATCTGCACAGGGCCCCGCATACCCTCAGTGCTGTAAGGAAGCAGTCAGGGGCCCTTCCTGCCTTCTTCCTGGTCCCTGGTCTTCAAGTTGTATGGTCATCCTCCTGGCCTATCCCTGTGTGACCTGCAGAGCCCCTCCTGGGACCACCAGCACCAAGACAAGCGAAGGTGGAAAGACCTCCTCAGCACGCGGCTGCCCAGCCACGGTGACCTGCTGTGAGCGACCCCAGCTGCCATCTTGGGTTCCGTTTGTGGGAAGTTGGCCCCAGAATGAAAACCTTTGCTCACATCCATTCCCTGGTCCCTGGAGTCACAGCAGGACCCCAGAGCCCGTCCTTCCCAAACCTCACTGCCCACCTGGGAAGCCACCAGGTGCACAGGTGACAGGGTCTGGTGGAATCACACAGGTATCTGGGCTGCTCCGAGCCCCACGCCATGGCCCTCAGGCCAGCTCTGGAGAGCCACGGGGGCACCTTCCTCCCACTCAGGCTTCCGCAAATTGCTGTTGAAGGCGCAAAGAGGTCTGGAGGCCGCCGTTCTGCAGACAGACAGACATTCTTGGGTTTCAACGTAACCTGCTAGAACCTAGGCCTGCCCTTCAGTTCCAGCCCACAACGCGCAGCATGCATTCTGAAGTCCAAAAACAAATAGGGCAGATGCTTGATGCCGGGCACCCAAAAGCCGGCCGCTGAGCCCTGAGGACAGGCGGGGTGACAGGGGCTGATGTGTGTGCTTCCTGAACTCCATGCTGAAGCCTGAACCCCAGGGGTGACGGTGCTGGAAGATGGGTCCTTCCGGGGTGATTAGGTCATGGGGGTGGAGCTCTATAATGGACCAGTGCCCTTTCATAAGAGACACAACAGAGACGGTCCCTCTGCGCCCTGTGAGCAGGCGGCAAGCAGGTGGCTGTCTGCAGACCAGGAATCGGGTCCTCACCCAAAGCAAGTCAGGTACCCTCAACCCTGGACACCCAGCTTTCAGAAGCGGGAGAGGCAGATTCTGCGGCATAGGCGGCCCTGTCTACGGTATTCTCCCATGGCAGCCAGACCTGACTGAGACAGCGAGCCAGTGCCACTGCAGAGTTCATGTGGCCTTGTTCGTCCTCACTGCCTGTGGTTACCCTGTCCTGATTCAAGTTTTTCCCTCATGTGGCTGTCATGATAGAGTTGGAGTTGATTCAAGGATGTCTGTGTGCCCTGTTCTTAAATTCGAAAGCAGAGAAATAGGATTTTTTTTTTTTATTTCTCCATCCAGACTAGTCAACCACCCTGTGCAAAACTGTTTCTCCTTGTGGCAACCCTGGTGGCTGATACCCCACTGCTGGCCCACAGCGTGGGGGTCGGCCCCACCTCCTGTCCTCTCTCACAGACCCCACAGAAGAAGCCAGCTCCGTTCATGCTCACTGGCCCCAGAGGCTTAACTGCTGCATGGGATCTGATGAGATCAGATCACAGACAGGCTGAGAGCTGACCTGCTGGCCCACTCTGGCCTGCTAGGGCAGCTCCACTGGTGGGTGCCAGTCTTTGCCACCCAACTCCTGTTTTCTTTTCTTCTTTTTTTTTTTTTTTTTTGCGGTACTAGGGGTTGAACCCAGGGCCTGGACCACTGAGCTGCACCCCCAGCCCATTTTGTAGATTTCATTATTTTCTGAGACAGGGTCTCGCTAAGTTACACTGACTGTCTCTGGTCTTGAACTTGCGATCCTCCTGCCTCCGCCTCCCCAGCCGCTGGGATTACAGGCGTGCGCCACCACACCTGGCTCCAACTCCTGTTTTCTAAGTGGCCCAAGTTCTGTGGCTTCAGACGGGATTCTGGCAGTGGGCCTGATTCCCTCAGCCCCGTCCCTCCAGAGATCTGAGGAGGGACGTGAGGGTTAAGAAGGGACGGGGCAGAGATTGCAGGTATTGGCTGCCTCGGGGTCGCCTAAGGAGGGTGCAGGAGGGAGGTCCCAGCTGAGCTCCATGTGGCCAGAGGGCACTGGGGATCCCCTCATGCAGGCCCGAGGGACAGCGGCTGCACCCTCACCTGGCCTTCCATGGTGAAGCAGCCCTCGGCAGGAGGGCACAGAGCCTCGCCTACAGCACTGGCCTCCTTGGTTAGCAGCGAAATGAACCTGGCACGCGCCTAAGGTTCTAGCTTCCCACCGGCCTGGGCCTGGATTCTCCCTTAGGCGCAGCAGAGAGACCTCAGGCCTCTGGGCCTCGGGTCCTTTATCCAAAAAACGGGGATATAAATCATCCATCTCTGAGGGGCACGGTGAGGACCGGTGGAGGTCCCATGTGGTGTGCATGGCCTGGAGTGGCCATGGGTGGGGTGCAGACCCCCAAATCTCCAACTGATGGCATTGGGAGGCAGAAGCTGGTCATATGCTTGCTTTCCCACAATGATGCGGAGTCTAACTTGGCCCCTGTCACAGGCTTTGAGAGGGCGAAATTGGCTGCTCTCTGTCTGCAGAGGGTGGCCCAGAGGAGTGGTCTGGGGAGTCCTGTGGGGTCCGCTGGCCCAGAGCCGCTGCGTGGCTGGGCAGCCCTGGGTTCGCACAGGGAGGCCCTGCGCTCAGGTTGGGCCACCCTTGGCTTCATGCTCTGCTGTCACCACCTCAAATTCTTGGTTATACCGACCAAGGGTCCTCTGAATTCTTGAGCTGGTCCTGGACAGCGGGGCTGCTTCCCACTGTTACTTGGTGGCAAAGCTCTGGCCAGTCCACAAACCACGCAGGGAGGTTTTCCTAAGGGCATCTAAACCCTCCACCCTGCCTCTCTGCAGAGAGGGCTCTGCTGAGCCACCCACCTGCTGCCCATGAGAGCTGGGAACAGGGAGCCTGTCTCTGCTCCTCCCTCCCTGTCCTCAGGATTAGGACGTCTGAACACCTTTAACGGACGGGTGCGCTGGTGCATGCCTCTGATCCCAGCAACTCAGGAGGTGGAGGCAGGAGGATCGCAGGTTCAAGGCCAGAGGTAGCCCTGTGCAATTTAGGGAGATCCTGTGTGAAGATTAAAAATAATAATAATAATAAAGGGGGTCAGACCCTGTCTGAAGATTAAAAATAATAACAATAAAGGGGGTTAGGGGTGCAGCCCAGTGCTGGAGCACTTGCAAAGTATGTGAGAGGATCTGGATTTAAACCCTCAGTATCACAAAAGGCAAAACAAAATGAAACAAAAACACAGAACAGGATTTCATTGGGGCAGTGAATACACACTATTTCAAGGTAAAAATCCACAATAATGGGAAAACAGCATGGTAGTAGCCTGCAGCTGTAGCCCTGTGGCATCCAATCCCGTCAGATCTCGGAAGCTAAGCAGGGTCAGGCCTGGTTAGTACCTGGATGGGAGACCGCCTGGGAACACCAGAAGCTGTAGGCTTGGGAGAAGGACCTGGCAACCCCCTCCCAAAAATCAATCTGCCATTGAAAACCCTATGCACAGCAGAGAAGCACTGACAATAGTGTTTCCCCTATTGTACAGAGGGTCGCTATGAGTCGGATACCAACTCGACGGCACCTAACAACAACAAGAAGCATGGCAGTAATTAAAAGTAATTAAAGAGGGAATCGCCATGTGATCCTGCAATTCCACGTCTGAGCGTGTACCCAGAAGAACAGAAAGCAGAGCCTGGACCGGGTCCGTGGGCACTCAGGCTCACAACAGCTGACATGTGGCGGCAACACAGGAGCCCCCTGGCAGATGTGTGGATAAAGAAAATGTGGCTCATACATACAACGGAAGATCACTCCACGCGCTGCTATTAGAAAGGAAGGAAATTCTGACACATGGTAACGCAGATGAGCCTCAAGGGCGTGATGCGGTCGGAAATGTGCCGCCGTGAAAGGACAAACACTGTAGACTCCTCTCCTAGAAGTCCTGGGGAGGCAAATTCACAGGAACAGAACGTACCGTGGTGGCTGCTGGGGGCTCTGTGGAAGGCAGGCGGGGGGTTTGTGTCTGACAGGTATAAAGTGTCAGCACAGGTTGAAGGGAAAGTTCTGGAGATAGAAGGTGGGGATAGTTACACGACTATGTCATGAACGGTAAACTTTAAAATAGTTAAGATGGTGAATTTTAGGTGGTGGTGGCTGTTAGGTGCCATGAAGTCTGTGTCTGACTCATAGCGACCCTACGTACAACAGGTGAAACGGTATTGTCAGTGCTTCTCTGCTGTTCATAGGGTTTTCCACGTCTGTTGGGAGTGGGTTGCTGCATCCTTCTCTCAAGCCTACACCACCTGGTGTTCCCAAGCGGTCTTCCATCCAAGTACCAACCAGGCCTGACCCTGCTTAGCTTCTGAGATCTGCTGGGATTGGACGCCACAGGGCTATGGCTGCAGGTGAACTCTAGGGTCGTTGTTGTTAGGTGCAGTCTAGTCTTGTCTGACTCATAGCAACCGTAATAGGGTTTTCAATGGCTGATTGTTTCAGGATTGCCCTGGCAGTGGGTTGCCACGTCCTTCTCCCAATTTTGTGGCACTGGGAATCGAACCTGGTACCTCAGGGACTGCAGAGCAGTGCTCTACCAACTGAGCTAAATCCCAGCCCTGAACTCTAGGTTATGTGCATTTTAATACACCTTTCTATAAACTATAGAATCTGACTATTCTCTTGCTCCCTCTGATGCTGCTGTGCTACTTTGAGGTCACACGTGAACATTTAGATGGCCCATGTTATGGTGTCCGAGGTACTTAAAATTCAAATGCATCATTGGTATACATGGTCCATATTCAGTTCTCTCTGAATGATCCAAAAACAGGCTGCAGAGCTGCGTTTTTTTCCACCCCAGGCTTTGGTCCAGAAGAATGCGCCATATTGGGTTGCCTGTTTCTTCCTCCTTCCATCCAACAGTCCTTTCGAAACCCCAACCCCCTTCTTTACCTTCCGCGAGAGTGGTATATTTAAAAACTCAAGCTATTTCTAACACAGGATGTCTCCTACTTGTGTTTGTCTGCCTGCACTGGGGTCTGCATGCCCCTACAGTGGGGCCCCAGACCTCCTTGTACCCCACCAGTAAGTACTGACTGCAGGGGTCCCCCACCTCATCTGAGCACATGGAGGGAGCCCCGGCCATGGCCTCTGTCTGGGTACCTTCTGCCCTCCATGACCACTGTGGGCTGATGCCTTGAGACCGCAAAGGTCTTGTTCATTTTCCCCGAGAATGGCAGCATTGGCGGATGATCAAGTCTGGGCTGTGAGATGGGGGCTTTTCCTATTTTCTCCTGCGTTCCTGTAAAGGAATCGCTCCGCGGCTCCGCAGCTCCGCATCGGTGGAATCTCACCGTGGACCCACGATGTTCGGAAATGAGATGCGTGGGAATTAAATTGTTACCAACGCTATT
The DNA here is from genome assembly GCA_007922755.1 of Pedetes capensis. Taxonomy (NCBI): domain Eukaryota; kingdom Metazoa; phylum Chordata; class Mammalia; order Rodentia; family Pedetidae; genus Pedetes; species Pedetes capensis. Next base: position 10,361 of record VMDO01014161.1, on the reverse strand, counting down.
CTTGATGCTGATGTTCTCTTCCAGGCTTGGCCGCTGGGAGCCTCTTGAGCTGCTCTGCTTTCCAGTGGACACGCTGCCCTCGGGCCCTGACAGCGTCCACTGGTTCTCTGGCTCCGCGGGCTGCCCTGCACTTTCTCTGACCGCATCTGGAATGAGCCTTTGCCTTAAGGCGATTCTTTTCTCGGAAGCCACTTTCTATCTCGCTCTACCTAAAACTAAAGTTTTTTTTTTTTTTTTTTTTTTTTTTTTTTTTTTTTTTTTTTTTTTCGTTAATGGATGTTGAACCCAGGGCCTCATGCCTGCATGCTCTACAAGTGCTGGACCACTGAGCTGCACCCCCACCCCATTTTTTTTTTTACTTTTGGAGACTGGGTCTCACTAAGTTAGGCAGACTGCCTCTGGTCTCGAACTTCCAATCCTCCTGCCTCTGCCTCCTAAACTGCTGGGATTATAGGTGTGCGCCACCACGCCTGGCGCAATAAAAATAAAGATTTTTTTAAAAAATTATTTTGCTTTATTGGAAATCTTTGTTATTTTTTTTTTTCTTTGCAGTACTGGGAGCTTGAATCCAAGATCTCACACAGACTTTGCAAGTGCTCTCTCTACCACTGAGCTGCACCCCAAGTCCATTCTTTTCTTATTTATTTGAGACAGGGTCTCGATAAGTTACGCAGGCTGCCTCTGGCCTCAAACCTGCGATCCCCCTGCCTCTGCCTCCTAAGCTGCTGGGATTACAGACATGAGCCACTGCACCCAGCAAGGAAGTCTTTAAGTCAGACTTTTTAGTAGGCTTTTTGATGTAATTGTAGACCTGCATGTGCTTTAAAGAAATCACACACAGAGATATTGTGTCCTGGGACTGAGGAAAGCAGGGACAGGTTTCCCCTGAAAATGCCATCACAATCGGGGCCCAGACACAATCCACCCATTTCCTTCTGACTTCCCCAGCTTAACTGGTCATTTGGGCTCAGGCATCCGTGTATTTACTTCCATGTGACTTTATCACATGTGAGTTCCTGTATCTACCACTAGTCAAGATCCTAAGCATTCCCAAAACAAGGCTTCTATCTGTATATTTTATCAAGAATGCTATAAATAGGGAATCAGCTTATAATCTTTTGAGATTGGCTTTATTTTTCTTAACATAATGCTTAGGGATTCAAGCCAAGCTGCTGTGTGGATGAAGAGTTGGTTCCTTTTCACTGCCAAGTAGTATTCCCTGGTACAGAGGCACTTTTAAGTAGTTACCCAGTGAAGGATATCTGCCTTTCCAGTTTGGGCTGTTCCAAATAAAGCTGCTACAAATGTTTTATGTATGTTTTTGTGCCAACTTGAGTTTTTGGTTCTCTGGCATAAATGACCAAAGGCTGGGATTTAGCTCAGTTGGTAGAGCACTGCTCTGCAGTCTCTGAGGTCCTGAGTTCAATTCCCAGCACCGCAAAATGGGAGAAGGTCGTGGCAATCCACTCCCAAGGCAATTCCGAAACGGTCAGCCATTGAAAACCCTATGAGGGTCGCTATGAGTCGGACTCGACTTGATGGCACCTAACAACAACAACAAGCATAAATGACCAAGAGTACAGATACTAAATCATATGGGAGTTGCATGGTTTCATAAGAATTTGTCAAACCCTTCTCCAGAATAGAAATAAGCAATTTTTACTTTTTTGTTATTATCATCTAATTAGCACACAGTGTAAGTTTCCTTGTGAGATTTTCATACTTAAATTTATAGTGAGCACAGAATCACCAAAAACTGCGCACTTTTTAAAAATGGTGTTTGATAAAAACCAGATTCCATCGAGAAAAAGAAAAGATGATTTAGAGGAAGGTGTTACCCAGGCATTTACAGGATGCTGTGGTGTGTTGGGACGCCTGGACCGAGGCGGGCAGAAATGATTCCACACCTGTTTCTGGAAATAGATGGGACATTAAAAATGGGCGGAGCTATGCAAATGTGCCTGTGTGATTAGAAACCGCGATGGGGAGATGCAGGCGGCACGGAGTTGATGTGTTTGCAGGTACTTTTAAAAGAGGGGTTCAGCTTACAAGTTGGCCGGGAAAACACGAAGCCCCCAAACGAAAAGCAGAGCAAAATGTGGGCGGCCCAAAGCGCCCCGGCACCACGTGGTCTCGGCCACAGGGCGCCTCGGCCCGTTTGTTGGCTTTTCCACACTGTCTCCCTGCCCCTCGCCGTCTCTTTGGGGCACATTTGGAAATTATTTTAGAAGATAAAATGCCTCTAATCTGTTACCAATTAGAAGAAACATGTGAATATTATTTTCTAATTTGTGACTCTCCAGCGTGCGTCTCAAAACCCGGAGAGGAGTAATTGAAATAATTACGCTCGCTCCTGCATATTTCTCTTATGCTCTTGAAAGAAGAGCGTGGATTTGTCCTCTGCGCATGGGGCGCCTGCGGGTCGAGTGGATCCAGAAGGGCATCAAAAGCCCTGGCCCTGCATGGCCATTGTGACCCGGGCCATGTGTGCGGCCTGGGGCAGGGTGAAGGGAGCCACGGGTTCCTGCTAAACGCGTGCTCCTCCCTGCAACCCCATTCACCCCAAACTTCCCCATCCCACGGACTCATCCGCCCAGGGGGGCCGCTGTACAGGCATCAGCCTGATTTATCACAGGGGCAGTGTGGACTTTTTTTTTTTTCCCCCCCAAACCTAGTTACAGTGCGACTTGAGTGACTAACTCCTGAAAATTGGTAATTTCTTGGTGCTTAACAGTAGAAGGTCCACCAATGAGGAGAGAGGCACGCTAATAAATTTATAGGGCGTTATATGCCAATTAGACCTCATCAGCCATTCGAGAGGCAGGCATGCCAATCAGGTTCTCATTCCGCAAACGCACTCTTTATGGCTTGCGTTCTCGCCGCTCAGTCCCTCATTTACGCGTTTGAGAAGCAGCATATTAATGCTGACTGTACAAGAATCTGCAACGTGCGGCGGGCTCTTCCAGGGGAGCGACCTCCTCTTTCCTCTGTGCAAACCCCTCTTTGTTCTTCAGCTGGATGTGCAGACTTGGAGATGAACGAAGGGCTCTATGGAGCTCGAGTCTCTCCAGACTTTGGGTGCCACCAACGGGCACAGGCCACGTGGAACCTTCTCGCTGACAGCCACTGCCATGGTTAGTCCGACACTACATTCTCTTCTGCTAGATCCTGGGACCCTAGTAGGCGCTTTGTTTCCCCCACACAGTTACCTGAGAGCACCTCTGGTTGGGGACAGATGCAGAGCGGTCCGAGAGCCTGAGGGACACAGCGGTCAGCATGTCCTTGGGGGACAGTGAGGAAACCGGCAGGGCTGCCCAGGCAGCCAGTACAGAAGTTTGCTCTTCACATAACGCAATCGACTGGACTGATGTTAACTCTTCACTTTGTCTCAAAAAAAAAAAAAGAAAAAAAGCAATGCCCGCCCTTTCCAGAAAGCTCTCCCTGTGGACATACCCAAAGTGGACTTTTTTTTTTTTTTGGTGGTACTTGGGGTTGAACTCAGGGACTTGTGCCTGCATGCTCTGCAAGTGCTGAACCACTGAGCTACACGCCCCAACCCATTTTTTTTTACTTTTTGAGACAGGGTCTTGCTAAGTTACGCAGACTGCCTCTGGTCTCAAACTTGCGATCCTCCTGCCTCTGCCTCCCGATTTGCTGGGATGACAGGCGTGCGCCACCGTGTAGGGCTGCAAAGTGGACTTCGATGCTGCTGCCCACGTGAACGTCTCCTTTGATTCCTTCCCTTCGGACACTTCCCCAGCCCTTCTCGTTCCACTCCTGAGTGGTGGGCGGGGTGTCTCTTCCCCTCCGTGTACTTCCAAACAGACACACCAGTTCTGTCCCTTCTTTTCCTGCTTGCTGGAGTGGCCTCTTTGACCTCCACCCTCAGTGTCTTCTCACTCACCCTCCTCACCCGACGCCTTGGAAAGCATCCACTCTTTAAAGAAATACCAGCTGCGCGCTACCAAGATGTGGGGTACGGCATGGCGCTGCGTCAGCTTCTAGGGCACAGACCAGGTGTGACAATGGCGAAGGAGCTCCGTTGGTGGTGTCGGTGCTGCGATTTCATGGCAATAAAACCAACCGAGATAATCTGTGCGCCCCTGGTTTCTATTATGCAGAAGTGTAGTTAAACCCAGGTGGAGAATTCACACTACTTTCTGCAGCTTAAGGACCCACAGGCATCAGGGAACACTAAAGCACCTGCATATCTGCAGCCAGGTCACTGCACGGATGTCAAAGTTCACAGGGGCATGTTGTTGTTGTTAGGTGCCGTCAAGTCGTGTCTGACTCATAGTTGTCCTTGTAGGGTTTTCTTTCTTTCTTTCTTTCTTTTTTTTTTTTTTGTGGTACTGGGGGTTGAACCCAGGGCCTCGCCCTTGTACGCTTTGCAAGTGCTGGACCACGGAGCTGCACCCCCAGCCCACTTTTTTTTTAACTTTTTGAGACAGGGTCTCGCTAAGTTACGCAGACTACCTCTGGTCTCGAACTTGCGATCCTCCTGCCTCCGCCTCCCGAGCAGCTGGGATGACAGGCATGTGCCACCGCGCCCGGCTATTATAGGGTTTCCGATGGCTGATTGTTTCGGGATTGCCTTGCGAGTGGACTGCCACGTCCTTCCCCCATCCCAGAGGCATAGGCATCATGATACGCCCACCGTCTGCTAACCCAGCAGTGAAGACCGCTTTCTGGAAATGCCAGCTCACAAACCTGTCCAATGGGAGCTTCTTACTGTCCCCATGGTGGCCCCAGAGAGTGGCAACAAAGATGTAGACTCCAGGTCCTCTGACTTACCCTGGCCTTTCTGTCCTCCAGCAAAGCTGGGGTTACTTAACCACTTCCTTGGGGTGCATGTGGACCCTTCCAGGTGCTTAGCTTTTGCCGATTTCTAAGTGAAAACCACTCCCAACGGCTGGGTGTGGTGGCTCACGCCTAGAATGCCAGCAACTCAGGAGGTGGAGGCAGGGGGATTACAGGTTTGAGGCCAGAGGCAGCCTGCATAACTTAGTGAGACCGCGTCTCAAGATATAAAGTGAAAAGTGCGCTGGGGTGCAGCCCAGGGGTGAAGCACTTGCAAAGTATGTGTGGGGCCCTGGGTTCAACCCCCAAGTACCACAAAAATAAATACATAGATAAAATAAAAATGAGGAAGATACCACTGATTTTGTTCAGCAAGGTTGGTGGCAGACACCACTGCCTTAAGGACCTGGGCTTAGGGGGACGGGAGGTGATCTTGGGCGAGATCACTGTGAGGAGCATGGCCAGGGGGCCGGAAGTCCAGGCAGGTGAGGTTCAAAGTGAAAGGCAAACCTGCCCTTCTAGAAATGCCCATCATAGAGAATGAGGGTCACTGTGGCCTCCGCAAGGGGCTCTTGCCTGTTCAGAACATCTACACACCGATAGCCTGCGCCTGCAGCCAGGGGCACGGAGCCCCACTCAGGTGCCATGCCTGCCCTTGGCTGTGCTGGCTGGCCAGGTCATTCTGCCTCACCAGGCCAGGCCACTGTCCTTCTGTGTCTTTGCAGAAGGACAGGGCAAACGGTCCTCAAGTCTTCACACCTTCAAACTGGTACGGTCTCCACCACACAAGATGATCAGAGATGCCCTCCCGCCCCACGTACAAATCTCTGGCTTGCCACCCTGCACCAGGGCGCATTCTGGAGCTTTGTGATAATAACCAGTGAAGCTAATTTCACTGAAGCCAACATCCTCCGATTTGGTCCTTCGTGGACAAAGAAGATGTGTCCTTCATTATCACCTAACACATAATGCCAGTGTCCACGGCTTTAACACGTGGCCCAGAGCACCACATGGAACTACAGAAAAGGGCTTTTAGAAGCACTGGGTTACCATGCCCTTGCACCCACAGAAGGGTCTCTGTTGGGGACATCTCACAGGTCCCAAGGAGCTACTCCTGGGCAAGACTCCATCATGGTCCCATGCTGCCCTGGCCATGTCAACAGGGACCCCTGGGGGCGGGGCAGGCTCTCTTGGGAAGACCGGATGGCAGGGTCATGAGAAACGGATGGTCCTAACAGAAGAGGAGGGCTGAGATTTAGCTCAGTTGGTAGAGTGTTGCACTGCAGTCTCAGAGGCCCGGAATTCAATTCTCAGCACTGCAAAAATGGGAGAAGGGCCTGGCAATCCACTCCTGAGGCAGTCCCGAAACAGCCATTGAAAACCCTATAAGGGTCGCTATGAGTCGGATACTGACTTGATGGCATCTAACAACAACAACAACAACAACAATTACAGCGGGCTGGGATTTAGCTCAGTTGGTAGAGCGCTGCCCTGCAGTCTCTGGGGTCCCGAGTTCAATTCCCAGCACCCCAAAAATGGGAGAAGGGCCTGGCAATCCACTCCCAAGGCAATTCCGAAGCAGCCATTGAAAACCCTATAAGGGTCGCTATGAGTTGGATACCGACTCGACGGCACCTAACAACAACAACTCCTTCTGAGCTGCAGTCTCTGAGGTCCAGAGATGGATGGTCCTAACAGAAGAGGCAAACGGTCTTGCCAGAGGAGATCCTCCTTCATAGGCAGGGGCTGGGGGACTCTTTCAAGAACAAGAACACAGCCAGCTGTCCCCACCCCTACCCCCACCCGGGGCTCTGGCTTCCTCTCCTTCCCACCTCGGCCCTAAACAGCACTGGAACGCCCTGTCCCCTGATGGGCTCCGTAATGAGAAGAGCTGTCAATCACAGCTCCATTAGCCGGGACAGACCTGCGCTTCCTGAAACAATTTATTGGATTCCCAGAAGCAAATGGGCCCTCTTCCTTTTCAGCTCTGTTTTTAGGGAGCTATTCAGAGGGAGTGGGTGTCCTTTCTGTCCCCGCTGGGAGGCCTTTGTTTCCTCCATTTACTCATGAAAACAGTTTCCTGAGCTGACCTACCTCCTCTGTCCCGGGTTTCCCCAGTGTTTGCCAAAACTTCTCCCCTCCACTGTTCAGTCGCCACACAAAACCCACCAGCTGTTTCCAGCTACTGAACCAGGGAGGGCGAGGAGAATTTTATTTGCAGTTTTTTTTTTTTTTTGGAGGGAGGCCGGGCAGGGGCTGGGGGAGGGAAGAGGCACATACTTGAAGACATTCAATCCATGCAGAGAAAGAAAGAAAGGAACGAGGCAATGGAGCAATGGAGCAAACCCAGACAGGACGCCCTCTGGGTCCGAAGCTCCCAGGTCTCTGGCCCGCCCTGCTCCTTCCTTCCCTTTCTGTCTCCTTCTCCTCCAAGGAAGTAACCAGCTCTGCAAAGAATGGCTAAAGATGTTCCTGATGAATTTTACCCTACAGATATTTAAAAAATCTTTGTCTCAGCTGGGCGCAGTGGCGCACGCCTGTAATCTCAGCGGCTCGGGAGGCAGAGGCAGAAGGATCGCAAGTTCGATACCAGAGGCCGTCTGCGTAATTTAGCGAGACCCTGTCTCAAAAAGTAAGAAAATGGGCTGGGGGTGCAGCAACGTGGTCCAGCACTTGCAAAGCAGGCAAGCGTGAGGCCCTGGGTTCAACCCCTGGTACCACGCTCCCCCCCCCAAAAAAAAAAAATTGTCTCACTCCATAGCCCAGGCTGGCTCCGAACTCGCTATCCTCTTGCCTTAGCTTCCCCATGCCGGATTACAGGTGTGTCCTACCACACCTGGACAAAGATTTTGACCACCTTCCACGGCACCTAACAACAACAACAACAATAACACCTATAAGACTTAGATTGGCAAAATCCATGGAATAGTTCTGACAATGTAAAAAGAAAGTTCACTACAGAAAAAGTTTCTGTCTTAAACAGAACTGGAACCCAGGGATATATAGAAAAATATTACCATAAAAAGACAAGCAAATGGAAGAGAAGTTTTTGGGGTGTGTGTGTGGGGGGGTGGGACAAGGGGAGGAAGCACACAAGAGGGTAAGGGGGAACCTATATGAATAACGTACAACAAAATGCATATATGGAATTGTCACAATGAAAAGCACGTCAGAATGAATGACATTAAGGCGTACATTAAAAATTTCCAATAAGAAAGATTGGTGATGACTGAACCTTTGCCCTAACAAAACTTCCAACTATTTAAAAACCCATGCAACAGACAGTGAAGCGCCTGCCCAAGGTGTTTGAAAGATGAACATCTTTCGGTTTCTGAACAGGAAAAAGAGGATTCGAAATTACATACAATAATATTTTTCTTCTGCTGCTCTTCTGAAGAATAATATACACTGTGCCAGGGCACCTGAGCAGCAAGGAGCTATCGTCCAAGCGTAAATCACTTTATCTTTTAACCTGGGAAAACAGACGGGAGCAGCAGAGAGTTATGTCTTGCCTTCTGAGGATTTCAAGTCAATAGTAAATTGGGGGGCACGTTAGTGCCACTGAGATCCAATCAGGCTAAAATTATGCAGTCATGTAAGGAATAATATCTATTAGGCTAATTTAATCACCGAATACTTTACAGATGAATTAGAATTTAGAATCCAATTATTTCCAACATTCGGACTGGCAGAGCCTGTTTCCAGGCAGGAGGAGGGCAAAACGGGAAGATGAGGGCGGCTCTTACAGATGCAGTAAATGGAAGGGGCCCTCGCCTGCTCCCAGGCTCTGACAGCAGCAGAGAAATGACAAGTCTGATCGGAGATTTTGCCATCCTATCACTCCATCCCGCTGGCCTCAGGACGCTCAGGGTTGTTATCCCTCAGACAGCCATCCTCCCCGCCAGGAACCCAAATGATCCTGGAGGAAGCCCGCTCCTCAGTGCGGGGCACTGCACAAAGGAGGCCGGGGGTGGGGTGGGGGCACATTCTGGTGTGGTCCTCAGAGCAGGGCAGCTCCGGGACTTGGAGAGTCCCAAGGGGCGGCTAGAGGGGCTGCAGTCACCCTGGGGTCCAAACTTTCAGGTATATATAGTCTGTCTTCTACCTAACACCACCCCAGGTTCCTGTTCTCTTCCTTTGTTAATCTTCTTCTCTAAAATGGGCTGGGATTTAGCTTAGTTGGTAGAGCAATGCTCTGCAGTCTCTGAGGTCCCGGGTTTGAGTCCCAGCACTGCAAATACGATAGAAGGACGTGGCAATCCAGTCGAGGCAATCCTGAAACCAGCCATTAAAAACCCTATGAGGGTTGCTCACACCACTATGAGTTGCACACGAACGGCACCTAACAACAACAAGTACTGGGAGTTGAACCCTGAGTGCTCTACCACTGGGCTGCACCTACAGCCCCTTTGTTATTTTTCGAGACAGGGTCTCACTAAGTTGCGCAGGCTGCCTCTGGCCCTGAACTTTCGATCCTTTTGCTTCTGCATCCTGAGTCACTGGGACCACAGGTGTGCACCACTGCACCTGGCTTCCCCACACTGTTGAAGGCTGTGCTTCTTTTCATTGACAGTACAGCTTGTTTGGAGGCAAGAAGGCAGGGAATGAGAAAGAAGAAGGGGTCGGCAGCCTGCCTGCTTGGGTGCAGCCTCCAGGTGTCTGGGATGCGGGAGTTTGTTCTTCCACCTCACATGTAGTCTGTTGTCCTTTGTGTGCAACAGAAACTGAAAAACTGGGAGAAACTGGGAAACTGAGGTCTAGGAAGGGAGGTCAGCACTATAGGCTAAACTCATCCTGATAAGCACTAGCCTTGGACAGCGTCCCTCTATGAAGCAGATTGATCCAGACAGTGTGTGTATGTGTGTGTAGCCGCAAAAATAGAATTTTTTGATTTGAATGTTAGAACTCCGGTGTGATTGCTACTTCTGAAAGCATCGAGTGTTTTTTCTTTTCTTTTTTTTTCCCATTTCCCTTTTTGTATTTAATAGGTCAGTTCGGGCAGTAATGGATTTGGGTAAACAAAACCTCGTATCATTGATAGCTGAGGTTTATTTTTACAAATAGGTCTGTCTCGGAGTTTCAACTATTTAAATTCCAACAGATTCTTCTGAAAGAAAGTAGCTGGAAAGTGAAATTTTTTTTTTCATACTGCATTTTCTTTAGGGAATAGAAAAATGCAGAAGCCCCTTGCATCGCGGCTCCTTCCCGGTTCTCAGGGATCTCTCACACTTCCAGCCGTGGAGGAGGAATGTTAGGGGAAACCCGCCACTCATAACTCATCCCCAAATGATCCTTACCGCGTGAAATGAGTGGATGCACTGCACATTTAAATTTTAATGTGCTGCCGGGTCACGGGGCTGGCCGTCAGGACAGAACACACTTGTTTAAGTTGAAGGTGGCCAACAGAGACCCCTCCTCAGGAAGGGTGAGAGCCACCCCCTAGGGGCCTCCCCGGCCCATGCGAAGGGGCAGGGGACTTGGTGTTTACGGGCAATGGGAGTTTTATGATGGGGTGCTTCCTGCCCCCGCTGAACAGAGAGCCCGGATCCTACAGACTCTCC
>VMDO01014160.1:0-55579 GCA_007922755.1 Pedetes capensis | reverse complement strand
AACTTGCGATCCTCCTGCCTCCACCTCCCAAACTGCTGGGATTACAGGCACGCACCACTGCGCCTGGCAAGAGGCATTTTTTGAGACAGAAGCTTATCTTCTCCTTATTGGGATAGAAAAAGAATGAGCGTTTTGTGAAACTGTCTCAGCAGGCATTTCTTAGCTTGCAAGAGGTTTCTTTTTGAACACACGGATCTTTCTGGGTGTTGGTGACACAGTCTATCTGCACAGAAGAGGATGAGCCCCCTCTTATTCTTGGGTCCCAAAAGAAGTTCATCAGCTGAGCAAAGTTTGTCATGATGATGTTAGTTGAGATGGTTAGTAAAGACACCGGGGGCCCAGGCTGGGGAGGCAGCAGTCCTTTCCCAGTCTTGCCTAGTATTTACCTTTGTGCCTGTTCATTTTCTGTTACATTTTTTCTTGGGGGGTGGAAGGCATGATCGATGTGCTATAAGTAGCTTTTCTTCCCCACCCCCACAGATTCTTTGAGCATTATCCTAATTTTCTGACTCAATTTCCCCACACTGTAGCTGGGCCATGATCCTGTAGTCATGGTAGAGGGCATTACTGAAAATTTTATCCTGTGGAGCAGAAGCCTGGCATGAGGGTGACAATTGGTGGTCATGAAATGGAGACTTCTTTTTTGTTTTAACTGAGAAATTGAGCCAACTGTTGCTGATCCAATTTGGTGATTATATGATGTTTACTGGGCTGGAGTTTAGGTCCATTGGTAGAGTGCTGTTCCGTGCCCTCTGAGGCTCTGCGTTCAATCCCCAGCATTGCAAAAATGGGAGAAGGACGTGACAATCCACTCCTGAAGCAATTCTGAAAATAAAAAAAAAAAAAAAAACCATTGAAAACTCTATGAATAGCAGAGAAGCACTGACAATAGTGTGTGCTGGGCATGGCAGTGTTGGGGAGTGTTTCATTCTGTTGTACATCGGGTCTCTATGAGTTGGACAGAGTCGAGGGCACCTGACAACAACATTACATTAATTGCTATTGACTCAGACCTAGAGTTACTAGGAAACATACAAGACACCTGGCTAAATTTGCATTTAGATAAACAAGGAATACTTTCCCTCCTTTTTTTCTTTTTAAAAAAGCTTTTTACTTTTCATTTAGTGTCAGAATATCCCAAGTCTTGCATGGGACACACTTATGCTGAAAAAACTATTTGTTGTTGATCTAAAATTCAAACTCAACCAGGTGCCCTGTGTTTTAATTAGCCACACCTGGCAATGTTCTTCAACGCATCAAATGCTCGCGAGGCCCTGCCTTTTCTTCAGCGCATGCGTGCCTGGAGGTGAGGCTTCGATCTTTCTGGACCGTGCGCCTGGCCCAGGCCCGGGCAGCACGCGCATCCAGTGAGGGCCCGACGTGTACAACACGAGAAGGCCTCGAGGAGAACGGCTCCCAGACCCTCACCAGGGACCACGTGGCCATGTGGGGCGCCAGGTAAGCGGGGGGCCACGCGGAGCTGAGTTTCTGCCTGTAGGGTAAAGGTGGGGTTGCTGGTCTGCCCTCCATGGGGCTGGGGGTGCCCTTGGTGCTCAGGGAGATTTTCAGACCTGAAAGACGCAGGCCCGGGTGGGAGGCATCACTTGCAGGCCTGAGTGAAGGGAGACAGTAGGTGCCTAAACCTTGCAGGAGTAGGGCATTGGGGGAGGGCAAGAGTGTTGGGAAAAGGGACGCAGGAGGCAAACCATCCTTTTTACGCCTGTGCCCAGAAACACTGTCATGGCCGGCTTTAGCCATTGCCATCATCTGTGCCCTGCAGAGTGGACTTCGCTCCAGACTGAGTCCTTCCGTTTACACCGTCTGCCTCCTAGTGAATTTTTTTTTTTTTACTGCTGTTATGTCCAGCTCCAAGCTCTTCAATACCTGAAACTTGACGTGTTTTCATATTTTAAATTATTTCAAACTTGGTAATTATAGCCGTGGCAGCTGCTAGGTGAGGTCAGGTAAATTTTGTGATGTCCAAATTGGCTTTCGAATGAGCGTTGATAAATTAAATTATGGTCATCTGTGGAGGAGAGGATGAGAAGCAGTGATTTGGATGCGTGTCATAATGTCACGGAAGCACAGCACTCTCTGCTTTTTGTTGTTGTTGTTTCCTTTCTCATTCCTTGTTTTTCCCCCCCAGATGAAAGAATTCATCCGTTCTCCCCACCCCAACCCATGTCCAACATACTACAGGAAAGGGTTACTTTTATAAGCCAGGGGTGTGCTGTAAAAGGCCCCTGAGGGGCCCTTCTTGATTGTTTTTCAGCTTATTTTCTTCTTGACAGCTTTAAAGGGCCTTTTAAAATTGCCAGGAGAGTAGATTCATATTTTTATCATTCCACCTGCATAGCATTTTAGACACATTTATATTCCTGAAAGCATAATAATACATAACATTTAGCATTTAATTTATGACTCCTGCCACATCTGGTATAAAACTCCTTCTGAAGCAATAAATCAACCTCTTCATGTCAAATTGCCATTCATTCTTTGACCTCCTCCATAATTTATGGTTTGTGAGTGCAAAATGGGAGAAGCGACTTACATCAAGTGGATTTTAATTAACAATCTTAAAAATTAAGGAGAATACTTAAAATGGATTCATGGGAGGAAAAGGCTTTCTTGTTGGAAAAGAAAAGCAAAGAACCCCCCCCAAAAAAAAAAAACCAAAAGCCCAGCTCATTTCCAAGTGAAGTCTATTCTGCGTGCTTTGAAACTGCCACGTAAAGATTATCCTCTACCTTGAGTTAAAAAGACAAAGTGATTCTGATAGAAAAAGCTGCCCAAGCACGTAGGACACAATTCATTTTCTAGAAGAGATTTTGAGGGAAAAGTGTGGGTTCGGGGCGGGGGGAGAGGAAGAGCGTGTAACTATCTTCTGCTTGGCCGCATCCTTTAGCAGAGCTGCCTGGCAGCTGACATGGTACTTTTATGTCAAACAATTTTATTTCTGAGCTTTTCACAGTGTGTCCTAAGTAGCTTCTATTAGCATTGTCCTGTCCGTTGCCTTGGCAACAGAGCTGGTCAATTTAGACACCATTTAAGAGCAGTGGAGAAAAAGCAACAGCCAGCAGTATGATGGGTGAAATTACAGAGAACAAACTGAATACAGCCCTTGCTGGAGGGGAGGCATTTTCTTCCAGGGCCCATTTTATTTTAATTAAAATTGAAAAGCTCTTTTAAACAAGGCCTTGGATTAAGCACAGGCCAGAGTAATCTACTGAACGGCCATTGCAGCTGCATAGTTTAATGCTATCTCTTTAACCTGAATGGATTGCTTGCACGTTTTCAAATAAACAAGGAGGACCAAGGGGCGATGGGAGAGCTTCTTGCCATCCGTCTGTATAGTAAATACAGGATGGAGAGACACAGCTCTCTTCAGCTCTAGAGAAATGTTTAAGCGGAACGTGAGAGACCCTCCAGCTGTCCCAGGCAATGATTACGGTTTATTATGCAGGTGAAAATAAGCTTTTATTGCAAATATCCCAGGTGGTCTCATTTGCCATTTACCTCACTTCATTCATTGCAGCAATATGTAGCCGTTTATTTCCAGTAACCTTACGTGGATCATTTTGAACATGGAACCAACTAGAAGCTCGGAATTTTCAGCTTGGTGCAGAGGCACAGGCTTGTAGTCCTAGCACTGGGGAAACTGAGGCAGGAGCATCTTGAGTCTGAGGCCAGTCTGGGCTACACCGAAAGATCCTCCCCCAACGAAACAATAAAAACAATAAGCATTAAAAAACAAACAAGGTTTGGGATGTTTTCAGGACTGAGTTTTATGTTGGTAGTTGGGTTTGTATTTGTGATTGAATTCAGGTCTTTCTTGTGCATTAGACAGGACAATTTTAATTTTGGAGTAGGGGCATTCTTGTGTAATGTTGTTAGGTGCTGTAGAGTCAGGTCCGACTCATTGCGACCCTCATAGGGTTTTCAATGGCTGTTTTGGGATTGCTTCGGGAGTTGATTGCCACGTCCTTCTCTCATCTTTTGAAATAAGATATGTTAAAAAGCCCCTAGCCTTCAGAATCAAAAAATTAATTTTTATAGTGTGTATATATGAAAATAACATAAGATTGATTATTGCTGCAGGGACTTGAAGGCAACTTTAATATCATTTTGATTTCAAGAGATTTAGACCAGGGAGTTTGTACTTAGGAATAGGGAATTCTTGATGATATTGTCTACCCTGTCGTGAATCGCTGGGATATCTCAGGGTTTGCATCTTTTATGACTTTAAATTACTCCCATTTAAATGGAAGTCTGCTAGTTGGTGAATGCATCTTCACTGAAGGTATTAAAGCAGAAATGTAAGTTTTTGTTATTGGAGACATCTTGGGGAGGATGTGTGCTCCAGTACAATGCTATCTTGGATGACAAAAATCCACTATTACGGTGGTAATCCTTAATCCTGTTCCTGAAGATGGACAAATGCTTGTTGTTCAAGTATCCCAGGAATTACTGAGAGAAAATGTCAACTTCACTTTGTTTTTTTATTTTTTTGTTGTTGTTTTCTTTTCTTTTCTTTACTTTTTTTTTTGAGACAGGGTCTGGCTAAATTACACAGACTGCCTCTGGTCTCAAATTTGCGATCCTCCTACCTCCACCTCTTGAACTCCTGGGATTACAGGCATGCGCCACCATGCCTGGATCACTTTTTTCTTTTCTTTTGTTTTTTTTGACAGTTATCTGGGAATATGCCTTACCTCTTTCTACAAGACTTTTCTTTTATCCTGGGGGGGGGAGGAGGCACAAAAATGTTCACCTCCATACTTTTTAAACCCTTCTCTTCTACAGAAGTGTAAGTGATCCAATGTCCTTGAAAGTTCTTGATCAGGTATTACTAGGATCACAGAGTTTCTTTTTGAGCTTCTATTAAAAATCAACCTGAATCCCACTTCCCATTGAAGGTGTCACTGGAACATTGAAACCATTCCATTCAGGATCTCCACAGCTAGATAGCATAGCTGCCAATTCACGCTGGTTGTAAAGGGGAGCAGCTGGCCTCACAGGTCCTTTTCCCACAAGGCACATGAGAACAGGTACACGGGTTGACATTTCCTCTCTGGTATTTACCTAATGCATACCATGGCGATTGATCGGAAGGTCCTCTGTACACGTGACAGACTGACGGAGGATAAGGACAGGTGTATGTTATCCATCTTTTTCATTACGGTGACTGTTTTTAACGAACAGACCCAGTCATTTGTGGAGTCCATTAAATCCTCTGACCGTATAAACATCTGGAGAGTAGCTGTGGGAATTGGGTCTGTCCGGTGAGGGCTCTTTGGCTCATAGGGAGGAGGTACAGGATTCCTTGGGGGTTGTGGATTCTGGAGAAAGCCATACAAACTGTCCAGGGTCATGGACAGGTCATGGGGGGGGATCAGAAGATGGAAAAGTTCTGTGTCCCCCTGAGTGGCACAGAGCTCAGAGCATTCTCTGTCCTTTTGCATTCTTCCAGAATTCCCTCCAGAGTCTTGCTTCGGTTTCCTGGACTCTGGATTCGATTCATTCAACAACCCTGAGCAAACAGGAACCCCTCCCAGCCTCCTGTGAAATGTGGATCCCTTCATCCACTTCCACATCTTTCTCCTGGTGGAATTACTCTTTAAAAAAAAGCATTTTGATCCCCATGGAGAAAGGAATTACAGAGCACCATGGAATTAGAGTTGATTCGGCACCATTCAGCACGTTCCATTTGTGTGGTCCTTGCTTAACTCCATAAACAGTCTGTTTCTCTGGATGTGTGGGTAGCAACATTTGAGGGGGGAAATTGTTTAAATATATGCATTAGCAGTGTTCAGTGGTGTTCCTCTAGTGCCCTTGTCCCTCTAAAATAGGGTTTCATATCTTTGGGGATGGACAGTGCGTCGTTTGTAGAGGGCAGTCTCGGACATTGTAGGCTGTTCACCAGCTACCAGTACCCCTCGCTCCACCTACCCTATGTTACCACAAGCAAAACTGTGTCCACACATTTTCAAATGTTTTCTGGCATGCAGGATCGCTCCCACTAGAGAAACCTTGCCCTGATACTCATCCCAGCAACTCTGGGCAGAGATTGGACTTAGGCTGGGGTTTATCTAAATTGGCCGATGGGCTCCAAGGCTTGAGGCAAATCTAAGAAAGAAAGAAAAAAGCCATTTTCCTATTTGAGTACAGCTAGTTACATGCCTCTCTTCAGCATGTATTTTCTCACTAGATTGCTGCTGCCTTTCGTAGAGAACAAACAAGGGAAGGTGGTTTCTGGATCTGGAGTTTTTCATGAATGAAGACTAAGAACTATGAGGGCTTTTTTAAGCCTCTGCATTGACAGGCAGACCCCGGCCTTGCTGCCTGAGATGCAGCCTCCTGCCCTAATGTTATGTGTTTTCTTGGAAAAGATTCCCGCTCACAGTTGTAGCCCATTAGCTGGCTTTATATCTGACAGATATACCCAGTGATTGTTTTCAAGTGCTGGGTGTGATGTAAAAGCTTGTGCCATGCTGGGAAGACGTGGTCTATAAGCATGATGTAATCATTGTAACTAAGTCATAAGAAGGACCTTGCTGAAATAAGTTTTCCATCTACTATATGAGGCCAAGAGACAGATGTTCAATGGTTTGGTTAATTATTCTGCTGGATACCTAAAAATGCTGGGCATATTTCTTAAAAAGCATCATTTAATATAATTGGGTGCCTTATCTAAAAGACATGTATTTAAGAATTCAAAATACTGCCAGGTGCGGTGGTGCACGCCTGTAATCCCAGTGGCTCAGGAGGCAGAGGCAGGAGGATCGCAAGCTTGAGACCAAAGGCAGTCTGTATAATTTAGCGAGACTCTGTCTCAAAAAGTAAAAAAAATGGGCCGGGGGCACAGCTCAGTGGTCCAGCACTGGCAGGACATGCAGGCGCGAGGTCCTAGGTTCAACCCCCAGTACCGCAAAAAAAAAAAAAAATAATAATAAATTTAAAAAATAAAAAAAATTTAAAAAATACTTTAATGATCAACCTTTTAAGAACTTAAAATCTTCAAACAAATGCCCTTACCACAATCCTGTGTCCATTTTCTGCACTGTAATTTGTAGGCCACCTTATGTAACTGGAATGGAACTGACAGGTTCACTTTTACAGAAAACTGATATGAAATTGGAGGCCAAAAAATGTAAAGAAATGTCTCTTGGCAACCACATGAATTCAAGAACTCGGGTGCTAAGGTTTCATGCTAATCAATTAAATCATGATTTCCTGCACATCTGTTTCAGTACATCCATTTGGTGGCTGTGAGCTTCTCCTAGATAAGAGATCTGTTCATGGGGCAGGGTGGGGTCCACGGTGAGTAGGTGGAGTCTAAGGTCCCTGGTACCAGGAGTGTCCACGGTGAGGAGGTTGGGCTCCAAGTGGGTAAGTTCTCTTGGCCTTGGAGCATTGTGGAGGTGGGGAGGGTTGTGGTTGGAAGAGAGAGAGACTAAGCCTTTTAAAGGGCAGGTTCCAGAGTAGGGAACCTTTTACCTGTATCTAAAGATAGGACCCTTGACATTCAGCCCAATAGCAGAATCTGGTTGACATAAGACAGGTGTAGTCTGTTTCAGTTAAATGAATTAAAATACAGTGGTACCTTGGGACTCAACTACAGTCCCTTCTGGAAGGCTGGATGAGTGCCTGTCAGTCCAAGTGCCAAGCACTTTTGCCCCCTAAGAAATAACGTAGCTGTATTTATTATTTCTGGTACCATCCTGAGTGGCAAACTCAGATACGATTGTGCCACTCAAATACTTAGTGATGAGTTTTGATTTCTTCTAATTCAATTGTTCTTACTGTCTTCCCTCTTTCCTTCACTTTTAGGTCCAGAACCTTCTTGGACGCCATGACTGCCGTATGCTGTACATGTGTGTGTATACACTAAAAACCACGAGATCCTGAACAGAGCGCCAGGGCTGGTCTTCACTCCCTGAAATTGATGGATGCCGTGATGTTCTCCCCTTTTTTTTCGGTCCGGAAACGTCACCGGTAAGTGTGATGTCTCATACACATTTCACCACAGTGGTCAGGTGCCATGCAAGTGGTTATGCACCAACCCAGAATTGTCTTGAAAATATTGATTGAACCTAAATGTTCAAGTAGGGAGTCACCCAAGTGCCGAGGTCCCAATGCATACACCACAGTGCCTGATATGTGTAGGTGCCATATAGGTGTTTGCTCTACTGTTATCAGTCTTGAGAAGATCAACCAAGGTTTTGGCTCCTCATACATTTTAGGTGCACTTTGCAGAAACAGAGGCTGCTTAAAAAACAAAAGATGTTTTTTAAATTCCCAGCACTGTTAGGCTATGGCCGTGGCACAGCCATCTGAAGCTATCATTTAAATTGAGCTGTGAAATGTGAGGTTTGGTGACTTGCAGTCATACCTGTGGTCAGATGTGTGTGTTCCCATGGGGTGAGGCTATGGCTGGAGTCTTCCACTGCTCACCTTGGTCTGTTCTTGGTGACCGATGTTTTATCCTAGGGCTTATTTTACCATCTTTGCCGGTGTTCAGCATTGGTCAGGTAAGGCCAGGGGAGGGGGAGGGAGGGGAAAGCAGTCTGATTTCATCAATGCTGCTCAGAAAATAGTGACTCAGAGCACACTTCCGTTATGTGGTTGATTTGTTGTTTACCTTTTTGAGATTGGCTATGACTTTGATTTTATAGCTCTGTTGTTTGGTCTGGTGTTTATTGGTCTATTATTTGGACTTCCACAGGAAGGGTAGACTTTATTTTTTTTTCTTAAATTTTATTCCTGACACCATGAGTTAGTGAGTCTGTTATTATCAGTAATCTGTTTTGGGACTCCTGTAAGAATATAGTTATACTAACTCCACCAGGTGGATTGACACAGTGTCTGCATCAGTGGGCTTAAACACGATGGTTTGCCTGGCGCAGAATCGGTAAGTGTTTCGATCTGCTGTACATAGGGTCCCTATGAGTCGGACTTGACTCGATGGCACCTAACAACAACATACCAGCTCCAAAAATAAGTGACGAACTGGTGTAGGAAAGTGTAATGGTGACATTTCCCTCCTTGATCATCTTTGCATCATTGAGCCCCAGGTGGATCCCACGTGGCACTGACTGGATCGCTGTGAGCTCACAAATCACGGTGTCAGGCCAGGCTCCTTCATTAATTCTGACTGCCAGGAAGCTGGTCCAGGAGTCCTAAAATAGCAAGAGCGCCAGAAGAATCGTCTCAATTTACTTTAGGCTTTCAGTTTCCACTGAGTAATTTTATAATTGAGTTCATCTGCTTGGAGAGATCTAGCCAGCGGAGCTGTGACAAATCAAGGTAGGGAACTTGTTAATGAAAAGAGAAACTCGGTAAGAGCAAACTTTTGATTGAGGAACAAGATCAGCTTCATTTCTGGGCTAAGCTTACTGCCATTGAAGTCACAAGAGGCTGGGTGCAAGTCCAAGGGGAGGGGGTCCATAATTAAAAGATACAGGATTTGTTTTATGCTATATTCATCCATTGAATGTTCTTTCATTCATAGGAATAGAGAATTGTGTAGCAGCATACAATGCAAAACGGCATTTGAAATATGTACATATCTTTCTTGGAAAATAATAAGCTCATTTGGCAAGGAAACATCTGATTCCTTTCTTCTCCTTGTATCCTTCTTTAAGCTGATTTTTTTCACTAATAAGCAAATCTTTTTGTTTCATATGAAAGAATCAAACCTTCCTTTATCATAGAAAAACCTATTTATGTGTACATTCCCTATTTGTGATGAGTTTGTCATTAGAAAAAAACCCTCCCCTTCTCTGATCATAAACATGGGAGAATGAGGACATATTTTTAATAT
Source organism: Pedetes capensis (assembly GCA_007922755.1). NCBI lineage: Eukaryota > Metazoa > Chordata > Mammalia > Rodentia > Pedetidae > Pedetes > Pedetes capensis. The sequence goes on along the minus strand of VMDO01014160.1, from coordinate 45,756 downwards.
CTCCACTTTATAAAAATATTGGTAAAGTTATGCTGAGTAATTCATCTGTAAAGTCTAAAAATACTCGTGTCATACGACGGTGTCTTGAGATTAGAAATGAAACTGAGGCTCCTGGCATGGAATAAAGATCAGCTTAGAAAACTGAAATGATGTAGAGTTCTTCATTGGGGACAGTTTCTGTTGGGGACAGGTGGAGCCCGTTTTCCTGGTGCTGACCTAGCTCCTCTGGATGTGTGAAGCTCCTGCAGTTTTCTTCTTTCCTGATGTCCTGTGAACGCTCACCCTTGATGTTGATTCCCTCAGCGCTGTGTTCTTCAGTGTGACAGCTGTCTAAACTGAGGAGTTGGGCTGATAGAACTCAGATCCGGGAAGGCTCGTAGTGACTTTGAATCCATCCCTCTATCCTACAAATGTCAAGTGAGCAATCGTGAGCTGGATTTCACTGTTGCTCAGAGAACACGCAGGGACCCAGCCTGTACTTAGACCTGTGTTCTTTCTAGAGCTCTTTCCCCTTCTGTAGGTCAGAGGCTTCATGTCCCCTTTCCAAGGACAGTTACATTCCAATGGGGCGATTGCAGAGAGCACAATCCTAGAAGCTGAAGAAATGATTCTGATGGCAAGAATGCCAGATCCAGCCGGAGCTGCTGCAGCTCATTCTTGTAGAAAACAAAAGATGGTTTAGAGCAAGATGTCTGGAAGTCTTCAGCTCCACCCAGGTATCAAAAAGTAACTTAGTACCTGTGGGCTGACCTCTCTCCATCCTCTCTCCCTGCCGTTCCCTGGAGCTGCTGCGATCCACTCTTTGAACTTGGAGGAGATCAAACTCCTTAGGTTCTACTCATGAGTGAGATCATGTGCATTTGTCTTTGGCGTCTGACTTATTTCACGTGGCGTTCTCCAGGTCCGTCTGTGCTCCCATACCTGATAGGATTTATTTTGTGTCAATCAAAAACTGTTGAATTTTTAAAAAAAATACACACTGGTTGATGAGTGCGCCTCATTCCAGGCAGATACTTCATAGTTTTTGTTCCAAGTTTCCTTTGCTTCCATAAGGTGTCTGTTAATTAAAAATACATATTCTTTGTAGAAAGTTTGGTAATTGTGGAAGAATTAAAAAAAAAAAAAACCCGAAAGTTCATCAGCCTTATTCCTGCCAAAGCCAATCATTATTACCATTTGGATATACCTTTCTATTTCATTGTCATTCTTTTTCCAAGTTAAAGACTAATAGTAATATATTTATTTTTTTTCCCACAACTTCTACTGAATATAAAAATAGAAAGCTGCCAGGTGCTTTGGTGGACACCTGTCATCCCAGCAACTTGGGAGGCTGAGGCAGGAGGGTTGTGAGTTTGAGGCCAGAGGCAGCCTGCATAACTTAGTCCCTGTCTCAAGATACAGAGTAAAAAATGCTCTGGGGATGCAGCTAAGTGGTAGAATACTTACCCAGCATGTGCAAGGCCCTGGATTCAACCCTCCGGTACTGAATGCCTTCAAAGAAAAATTGGTGAATGCAGGCAAGTTGGAAAATACGTCATTAGTAAGGTTGTATGTAGGGCTGGGCTGGGATTTAGCTCAGTTGGTAGAGCGCTGCTCTGCAGTCTCTGAGGTCCCAAGTTTGATTCCCAGCACTGCAAAAATGGGAGAAGGATGTGGCAGTCCACTCCCAAGGCAATCCTGAAACAATCAGCCGTTGAAAACCCCATGAGGGTCGCTATGAGTCGGACACGACTCACGACACCTAACAACAACAATGTAGGGCTAGCTTGAGTGACTCATTTCTTTCTAGTCTCATATAAGAAATCTCCAATTCCCCATATCACTTTTTAAGCATAAGTTAATCAGGATAAAGCTAGAAGGAGTTACTGATGTTTTTCACTTGGGTGAGATGAAGACTTCTTAATCAGTTGCTAAAGCTGTTTGAATTAGGGGCAAAGCGCAGCCTTCTCCTTCTAAGAGTTCACATTTTAAAGCCTGGGATGGGACATTCTGACATGGCACAAGGGTGCATTCTAAAATGACAAGAATAATTGTAGCCAGGTCTTCGGAGTCCTCTTCAGAATCCTTAGAGATGTGGCAGGCAAAGGCAGTGGTCCCAGATGGGGCTCTTGGAGATCCATAAAGGCAGGGAGTCTCAAAAATGATGCTGATAGCTTGTGTGCACCCCAGGAACCCTAGTGCATCATTACAGCTGTCGTGAGTGAGCACATTCTGTCGTGAATCCCACTCCCCCAGTGGCTGCGTGTTGCCTCACTTTGCCTCTGCCTGTGTCCCTTCCTTCTGCCTAAGGGGTCAGAGTGCAGTCTGAGAGCACAGCCTCTCTGATGGGGTCAGGCTGAGGGACTCGTCCTCTCTGATATGCACCTGTTTGTGCTGGCAAACTGGGATACACTTCTATAGCCAGCGGAATCACGTACAGCCTTCATTTTCTGCCCACCGCAGACCACGAGGAGCGCTCTCTTCAAGCTCAGAGGCAATTGCTATCCTTAGTACGTGTTTAACCTTGGCACTTACTGGGGAGAAGAAAGCTAGGACGTGTGCTCATCATCCTGATACCCGCTCTTCCTCAATGGACAATCACACATCCTCTTAAGTACTCATGCTCCTTGACTTACAGCGGGGTTGCATCCTCAACAGCCCTTCATAAATTGAAAATAGTATAAATTAAAAAAATGCACTTAGTGAACCTCGCGTATTGGACACCTGAGCTGAGGCACACAGTACTCTGCAGGTGGATTGTTTTCCAGTAAGCGTGTGGCCACGTGGGAGACGTGGCTTGCTGTCTATGCCCAGCACCATGGGAGAGGATGATGGCGCATATGTCTAATGCAGAAAAAGATCCAAATTCAAAATTGTAGATGTGGTTTCTACTGAATGCATATTGTTTCTGCACTGTTGTAAAATTGAATTAGGAAGCTGGGGGCTGTTGGTGTTCCTCCCACCTGCATAAATTCCCCAATAGTGCATTGCAATGGGAAGAAATCTCCATTCTCTCTCCACTCAATGCTATAGAGAAGTCTTCCGAATTTAACTCAACTCGGTGACAGTCAAAACTCCCACTCTGCTTTTCTTCATAAGCTCCCTGGCTGCATCTTTCAGGACAGCAAGGTAAAGGGACGCTGGTGCATGCGTCAGCAGACCCCTGGGTGGGCACAGCCAGCTCTATTTCCCCTAGAGAGGATGTCACAGACTTTCAGCTTGTTTCCCTGTTAGCAGCAGCCATGAGCCCTCTCTGAATCATGCCAGGATAATAATAGCCTGTCTCAAGTGCTCTGAACAGCGTCTGGACTCAGTAGGGGCAATCTGTCAGCTCTGCCCATCGTTCCTCTGACAGTCCCCTCTCCTTCAGTAAGTTGACTTTCTCTGTTCTCTGGCAAAGAAAGAAAAACCCTATGGTCAAGTGTCAGTGACAGATAAAGTGAAGGGCATCATTTTTTGACATTGGCTGCCCAGATCCCCAGACGAGTGACTTGGTCTAGGCCAGTGGTGAATATTCCTGTCTTGCTAAGAAAGGATTGATGGGTCTCACCCCTTATGACATGTACTGTTTTTGGCACATACTATTCTCTGCAAGAATCGGTGACATGAGAAGACCTGGTTTTAGCTGGTGGACTTTCAATTGCTCATAACATTTCACCCTTAATATCATTTTTTTTTCAAGCTTGCATTTATTTATTTATTCATTCATTCATTTATTTAAATCTGTCATTGATCTCTTCATCGGCTGTCTACTATTGCATTTATATATATATTCACTTGAGGAATTTAAGCGTAGTGACCAAGTAGACATGATTTGAACACATGGCAAAATTACCTTGTTCGATGAAGTTGAGATTGGAGTCTTCATTTCTAATTTCATAGAACTGGGAATGCCTTGCCAGAGCCTTCTGTGACCTGGCTCCTCTCACTCTTGAATGAACCAGTGTCTGTAGAATTCAGCAAGACGAATGAATCCGTAGCCCAGGCTGGCCTGGAGGCAGAGCGCCATGGCTGAGTAAAATCAGCTCCTGACTCTGCTCAGAAGGACTCTGATTTTGCTTTGTATTTTCCAGACATTGCTCTCTGCCATAAGTAAAGCGGCCACTGTGAGTTCTTTAGGTTTGTTTTAGCTGTGTGTTGCGTTTTAAGCATCTGGTTTTGTAAATACAGTGAGGTGGCAGGAGGAGGGTCCACACAACTCAAGGTAAGATGTGTTAGTGTATCACCAGGCACCTGAGGACCAGAAACAATTTGATACTTAGGAGCAGGTAGAGTCAGCTGGAGAGGCGAGCAGTAGCGGAGTGGTTTTGATCAATCCAAAATGGACAGTCTTCTCCAGTGGGTAATGTGTATAATGCAGCTGCTGAATAGCTTTGCTTCCTTTGTGGCAACGAATCCATAGATCTTCTCAGTTCAGCCGGAAGGTGTTGGCCCTGATGGTTTATTTTTTTACTTTTATGGGGTACTGGGGGGAGTGTTGAACTCAGGGCCTCATACATGCTTTGCAAGCACTGTACCACTGGGGTGTACCTCAGCCCCTCTTCTATTGGCTATTTTGAGACAAGATCTCACTAAGTTACACAGGCTGCCTCTGGCCTCAAACTTGTGATCCTCCTGCCTCTGCCTCCCAAGTCACTGGGATTACAGGTCTATGCCATCATGCCCAGCCTGCCCTTGATAAATTGCATGATTGCTTCCACTGTTCAGCTTCACTTTGTATGCAAGAGATACAGAAAATGCATAAGATGATTGCCTCCTCTTTAAAAATTGTTAAAAACTCTGATCTGTGTGACTAATCTAGGAATGTTTAGGAAAAAAACTTGCTGACCACCATTGCCAAGAGTGCTAATACAAGGCAATTTTTACCCTTATTTATAACAATTTAACATGATGGATTTTGTTTCTTTAAAACAGCTTTGTTAGGTGTTCTGGACTCAAGTCCAACTCACAGCGACCCTATGTACAACAGAACAAAACACTTCCTGACACTGTGCCATGCACAGGGTCTTTTTATCTTTGAGCCCATTGTTACAGCCACTATGTTTCTTCTGAGTTCGAGTCATGCCACATCAGCAAAAGGAGGTCCCAGAGACTACGCCATTCCCATCATGAAGGTCAGCTCCACTTGGAGGAGGCAAAAGTTCCCCACTTCTTTCTTGAATATCTTTAGCCTGGGTGGCTCATTTTCTGGTACTATATTTGACAGTGCTTCTCTGCTGTTCATAGGGTTTTCAATAGTTAATTGTTGTGGAAGTGGGCTGCTAGTTCCTTCTCCCGTAGTCTGTCTTAGTCTGGAAGCTCAGCTGAAACCTGTCCACCATGGGTGGTCCTGCTGGTATCTGAAATACCAGTGGCGTAGTTTTCAGCATCACAGCAACATGGGAACCCTCACAGCACAACAAGCTGCCAGACACGTGGAGGTGTGACAGTTTCTTGACTATGTATAATGACTTCTTTCACACAGTATAATGTTTCCAAAGTTCACCTCCATTGTTGCATATACATATGCATTTTATTTAACCATCACTAGATAATTTTGTATGTTTACATAATGTTTTTAGTTTCATACAACCTCACAGAAACAATCTGGCCTATGTTATCCTTCTGTAAGAGTTTTCAAACCTTCTATAATGTTAAAAAAATCATTGTTTATCTTGTGAAATTTGAAATAAGATATTTAAACATATCAAAACAATCCCTGAATTATCTTGAAATATTTAATACAAAAATAGTAACTTTTTATGTGCGTGTATTTGCCACATTTTTTTTTCTTTTATATATTTTAAGGATGAAGTTTTAATTAGATTTAACTTCTCAAGAGAGTGTTTGTATGCATTGGTTACTTTAGAAGCTTTGTTGGTTTAGGGAAACTTAAAGAATTTTCCAAATCTGGTGAGGTTTTGCCAACATAACAGATTCTCTGAACTGTTTTGAACCTACTCATCTGAGAGGTTTTGGAGACACTGTCCTCAAAGAAAGTAAAGGGAAAAAGATACAAAAACCATGGTTTGTAGAGTGAGAATGATGCCCTTTGCTTTGGTGTTCACCCATCACCCACCGAATGGCCGTTGGTGCCCCTGTTAAATGGTTAATACCTACATTTAAAAAAATGCTATAATTGGATATCAACGGCCATAATCTTGATGACCTCACACCTAGCATCCTGCCAAGCTGTTTGGCTGAGCTGGCTTTCAGATCTACTTATAATTTTGGAAGACTATTTTGACATACTCCACAGTGCAATGAAATGACCAACATAGTACAGCAGATTTTTTTCATGTGAACAAATGCAATCTATACGTGCTTATGTCCATCTGATTTTATTTATGTCCTTCCCAGGCACCTGTTTGGACAAATAGAGAAGGTGCCAAAAGAACGGATATAGGTCTTGGGCCGCCAACCTTCCATTTTGCTCGTTCAAGAGTGTATTAGCTATTCTGCTAGGTCCTGTCTCGTGCGCACATGGTTTGGTAGGCTTCTGCGGTGAGCAAGTGAACTTCCAATACCGTAGCAGAAGCAGGACCGGTTGCCATGCAAGGGCCCCTGGATCTTGCCTTGTGTGCCTCACACAGTACCACGTGTCTCAGAATGATCACAAATGCATGGTATCACAGTTCTCCCAGTTGTTAGGTGTGTTGGAGGTTCTGTTGCGCACTCGTACCTGCCTTGTTGTCTTACTTCCACAAGGTTCTTGAATTCATTCATTCATTCATTTCTTTTTTTCTTTCTTTCTTTCTTTCTTTCTTTCTTTCTTTTTGTGGTACTGGGGAGTTGAACCTAGGGCCTCGTGTTCACATGCTCTGCCAGTGCTGTACCACTGAGCTGCACCCCCAGCCCATTTTTTTTTTTAACTTTTAGACAGGGTCTCAGTAAGTGACACAGACTGCCTCTGGTCTCAAACTTGAGATTCTCCTGCCTCTATCTCCCAAGTCGCTGGGATTATAGGCATGTGCCACCGCACCCAGCTAAGGTTCTTGAATTTCAAATACAACTACAAAACGGTCTTGTACTCCTTTAGGGACAACTGTGCCTCCGCCATTTTTTTAAGCTGTCCTCCTTGTCCCAAGGTGGTGCTAACATTGTTTTGAGCGAACATCATACTACACATTGCTACTCTAATTCAATCCAACTGTGAAAAGTAGTACATGGATAACATCTCTTAAAATGCATGTATTTTTCGGGCACCTAGGTAGTCAATAGATGAGATTAGAAGAAAAGCCTTCCAGCCAGAGCCATACATAACGGTGGTTGTAGTTCTGTGCCGTCGAGTCAGGCCAGACCCATAGCGACCCTATGTACCTAACTGTTGTTGTTATTGTTGGGTGCCATCGAGTCAGCATCCGACTCATAGCGACCCTCATAAGGTTTTCAATGGCTGACTGTTTCGGGATTGCCTTGGGAGTGGATTGCCAGGTCCTTCTCCCATTTTTGCAGGGCTGGGAATTGAACTCGGGACCATCAGAGACTGCAACACAGTCCTCTACCCACTGAGCTAAATCCCAGCCCCATACCTAACTGGAGCTAAATCTAAAATGAGTCCTATGAAGAACAGGCCAATTAAAGTGGAAATCATAGAAACCAAATGGAAAATTCTGATCATGAAGCCAGGTGAGCTCAAAAGGGCTTTCTTTAGTATTATTACAGGATGTAGAATTGCAATTAAAATAAGGAGCCAACATACTAGGTCTAGTTCTTAATTACATTAACATCGGATAGGTAATTAATAAGAAAATATGCACACTGTGCAAGTTATCTTGTGTGTGGTGGTTTTCAGGACCATTTAATTCATGGTGGGCCAAAGAGTTCATAGGTCCACAGAAGGCTAAGTTATATTGCTCAGTATAAAATCTAATTGGGCAGTTTAAATTTATGACCTTCAGTACAATATGCTCCTAGGACATGAAAGTGAAATGTTCTGTTACACAAAGACATTTTAAAGATACCAAGTGTATCTTTATATAGAGCAACTTGCTGTTACCCTTCTTTTCCTTCAATATAGAAAAGAGAAAATGAATCACTAATTGTTTATACAAGCTCTATAATTAATAGCTAAGTTTAGTGTAGATTATGAAGTACAAAGTGTATGAGTAGCATTTTTGGTATGAATTCTTTGAAATGTCAATTTACTTTGGAAGTGCAGGATTTGTTTAATGAAGTGTTTTTTTTTTCTGAGTCTTACCATATCAAAGTCTTTTGATATTCAGAGTTAAGTTTTGTTTATCATTTTCTTGTTTAATACATTAAAAATGATATAATTGAAATCTGGGACTAAATATGAATGTTACTGAAGATTTGATTTTGGTGCATCTTTTGTTACACATCGGTTAACTATTGCAAAAATATTCTGGAAGTAGCAGCATTAAATCTCAAGCAGTATATGATGCAATTTGTGTCAACTGCCTTGCTGTAGATGCTGTGCTAAGACAACATCGCCGTAAGTGTTTTGAGCAATCATCCTTAACTGGAAGGGCTATGCTAACTACACTGTAAAATGAGTTGGTTCAAAATGAGCAGGCTGGAATAAGAGATGATTTAGTTCCATGATCCACTTGGAACCCGGAGTATATTCACAATCAGCTATGGACTGTTGGATGTTATTAGAAGCATGGAGCTCACTAGGTTGAACTTGCAGTGATATTTTTACAAATAAGCCTGCTGGGAGTGGGTGGCCCTTAGTGGCTCAGTGATGCTACAAATGGCTTTTTAGCTGGGAGTCACTTCCCATGCTGTTTCCCAAATACTGTAAAAAAGACATAAAGAGCAGGGAAGAGGAGGCTACTTTTGCTGCTTTAAAAGGCGTTAAATGAAAGACAGAGTTCAGCAGTTTTCTTTAAAGCAACTCCAGGATAGTCGCCTCCTAGAGGATAGGGGGTGCCTTTCCCCTCTTATCATAACTTCACGGACAATCTTCTGCAATTCAGTAGTGACTGAACAGATACTGATTCTTGTACTTGCTTTGCAAAAAAACTTACAAGCTGAATCCATTATTTATTTTTGTTTTATTTTTATTGTGGTGCTGAGGATTGAAACTCAGGGGCTCACATATGCTCAACACATGCTCTGCCACTGAAACACGTTCCTAGTCCACCCTCACTCATTTTCGAGTTTTCTTTATCTACATTGCATTAGTAGAGGAGTTCAGGAGAATAAAAGAATTCGTCGTCACTGTCCTCAGGAAGCTTAGGATTTTTTTCCCCAGTATTATGGGGTGAATCTAGAGGCTCACAAAAGCTGGACACGTGCTTTACCATTTAGCTGTACCTCTAGATTTGCCTTTTTAAATTTTTTATTTTTTTGAGACAAGGTCTTACTAAACTGTGAAGGCTGCCTCTGGCCTTGAACTTGTGCTCGTACAGCCTCTGGTCCTGAGTCACTGGGATCACAGGCATGTGCCACCCTGCCCAGCTGACGTATTTCTCTTAGTCAAAGACCAATGAGGCCAAATATTTCTAAATGATCCTTATTTTTTTCTTTCTGACATACATTTACCCACAGCTCCAGTGTGTGGAAGTGAGAGCCCAGTGGAAGTCTAGAATTTGCAGTCAAAGTGAAATAAAGGACAGAATTGATCCCCATCACCTGTTACCATAGGTTTAGGTTGATTCTATGACAATAACATTGTTGTAAAACTACAAAATAATCAGTGTAAACAGATAAATCAGAAACATCTGTAGAACTATGGCAGATGGATGTTTCTTGATGTTATGCAGGAATTGTCAGATTTTTTTCACGTTTCTGCCAAGTTATGATCGTGAGGAGAGAATTAGTTTCTAGGTTGGATCATAGCTGGGGGGTTCTTCCTTTCCTACAGTGGATGAAATACGCCTTTCCTTTAATTTGTTGACTTGTACCTGTTTATTGTGCACCTCAGTTCTTGGGCTGCCTGTTGAACTAGACAAGACAATCCCTCCTGGTGGAACGTAAGGTCTGAATACATAGGACACGAAGGATAACAAAGAACAAAGCTGGACATCAAGAGGGAAATCACTCCCAGTTGGGAAGCAAACCAGGCAGGTGGCCTCCTTTACAGAACACATGGGAAGGGACATCCCCATACACAGCAATAAGTCCCATCTTGGTACGGGAGAAGGGAGGGGTCTCAGCAGAAATTCATGTCACATATAAAAATTGGGCTGGCGTTGACTTTAGCTGGTAGTGTTGCTCTGTGTACTATAAAGCCCTGGGTTCAATCCTCAGCACCGCAAAAAATGGGAGATGACCTTGAACCTTCAGGGGCTGGGGGTGGGGAATTATGGTTTGAATCTAAAAGGTGCCCCAAAGACCGTATGTTTGGATGTTTGGTCCTCAGCTGGTGGTGCTGTCCTGGGAGGCTATGGAACTTTGGGAGGTGGAGCCTCACTTTGCACAGATAGGACACTGTGGTCAGGCCTTTGGAAGTCTAGGTGTGTCCCTGGTTCCGGTACATCTCTCTGCTACTGATCGGTCCTGGCATGAGGCCTGCTGCCTAGGCCCAGCCGTGGGCTCTGCCACCATGCCTTCCTGACTCTACAGATGGAAATCCTCAGTGGAGGAGCCCTTGTCAGTCATTTCTCCCCAAAGTTTCTTTCTGTTCGATGTTTTGCCACAGCCCACAGGATGCACAAAATGGGAGAAGGGCCTGGCAATCCACTCCCAAGGTAATCCTGAAACAGCCATTGAAAACCCTATGAGGGTCGCTATGAGTCGGATACCGACTCGACGGCACCTAACAACAACAGGGGTGCACAAGCTGACTGTTAATGTCTGTTAGACACATTAATATTTTGAATTCCGTTCTTTATTTAAATCTTAGAATTAACTTGTAATACATTAGGTTGATTTTTACAGTCTACAGTGTTTTGATCTAAAGTTTGAAAAAATGCTACATTGAACTGGTCATACAAGATGGATTTAATCCTGTTTGGTAACTTGGAAAGATCTCAGACTGGGAAGAGACATTTACCACAATAGAGGTTGTGGTAGAGTTATGGTATATGTTTAGTATATATTTTTTGAATTTCTGGTGTTTTTATACATCTTCTACCATAAACACGTGGTTACGTAACTATCATTTCATTTGGTGTATCATTTTTCCTTATTCAGTGAGTTCAAACTTTATTTCTGATTTTTTCATTTAAACATTCTTTAAGCATTCTTCTAATACAGTAGAATGTTATATATTTAATTTAATTTTTTTTTGTGGTACTCAGGGGCTGAACTCAGGGCCTTGTGAATATTTTTGTATATGCTGTACCACTGAGCTGCACCCTGCTCCTTTTTTATGTTTTATGTTGAGACAGGGTCTTGCTCAGTTACACAGGCTGCCTCTGGCCTCATTCTCCTGCCTCTGCCTGCCAAAGTGCTGGAATTACAAGTGTGTGCCACCATGCCCAGTGATTACATATTTTCAATAAGATACTTAAACTTATATTTTTAAATGTATTTTTCCCACTAAGAGCTTTAACACTTGTTTGTTATATTTTCATCACAATGCTATAAGAGTGAATTTACATGGAAAATTGCCTTTCATCAGCAAGACAGGACTTACCTGACCAAAGGTCATATGTGAGCTGGGGGTCATTTTGTTCATTCTGTCTGACAGTGTTCAAGGAAAAGAGTATGGAAGAGATGGTATCCACTTGCCATTAAAAGTAGAGATTTTTGTCTTTACAGAGTAAAACAGAGCATCCACTTGGAACTAGTTATCTTAAGCCTGTAATGGGCCTTACCAAATGAACTATCCTCACAGAGTACTTGCCAAGCAGGACATCACTGTTAATAAGTCTTGGTTGTTTCTTAATATTGAAAAAAATTTGGTCCATTGCCAAGTTGGTCACTTTTTCTCTGTTGCTATTTAATTTTGGAAGAATTAAATTTAAATTTCTAGTGGTCAATATTCATAATCTGTTTAATATTGACAAAAGCATATATACACAACATTGATTTTGAAGAATATATACAAATGAATAGTACAATAAGCAAGAGAGATACTTAAAAAGATTTGAGTCATGGGTGATTCTTGCTTTTCCTTGGGCTCTGTAGTATTTTCCACAGTTCCTACCATAACAATTAGTTGATAATGAGAAAATGTGACCAAAAGACTAAAAACAATTCAGGTTTTGAAAGGATTTTGACAATAATTTGCATATTCTTATGACAAAACCTGATTTAAAAAATCCCTACAAATATAGCATGAGGTACAACCTTGCAAACGATCCTAGAAAATGTTGAAAATTTCTTTGCCTGTAAGATATAAACAGTCCAGTTTGAGATCAAGAGAAAATTATATATACTTACATTTCTAAGTTTCCAGTTGTCTGTGTTAGCTTGTGCATCACCGTGGCAGAGGACCTGACAAATTTATGGGAGGAATGACATACTATGGCTCATAGTTTAGATTTCAGTCCATAGGGAATTTCAGACCATAGAGGCAAGGCAGGCATAGCAAGAGGTGGGAGATGAGAAGGGGCAGATTATAAAGAGCTTCACATTATGGTGATCAGGAAGCAGGGAGAGCCATCAGAACTAGGAGCCCACACAGAACCTCCAAAGGCCCATCTCAGAGACCTACTTCTGCAAAGCTAGGTCTCATCTTCCAAAGTCCCATAGCCTCCCAAGACAGTACTAACAGCTGGTGACCAAGCATTGAAACGTATGACCTTTAGTACACTTTAGATTCAAACCATGACATTAACGTGACACAACTGACTTACCTCTTCATAAAATTTGGCCAAGCAATGTCAAACATAATGTGAAGTCAGAATTTTACTAACTTCTACTTTTCAAAATTAAGTAATTCTTCAATTGAACTGGAAATGTGAAGTTGGGATTGAAAGAAGCTAAAACTATGTTTAAAATATGCTTGCTAAAATTGGTGCATCCATGTTGACTTATGTTTTTGCATTGTTATTGCTCAAAACTATAAATTCTATCTTAGATTCTACCTGAGCACTAGTTTAATGCATACTTAGGCTCAAAACTTTTTCAAAATTTTGTCTACAATTTTGTGGGTCAGTTTAAGTCTCACTCCCACTAAAAATATCCCACCCATCCTTGAAGCTTGGCTATTGGCGCCAACCTTCTTGAGATGCCTTGGGTCTGCTGCAGAAATAGTGCCAAACTTCAGTCTGGAAATCCTGGAGAGGATACAGAGGAAGGAATGAGAATCCAGTTGACTGCTGTAGTGTCAGAAGCCAGGGTGGAATCTGCTGAGAGACAGAGGTTCACAACAGAAGACTGAATGTGATGTATATGTGGACTGATTTTTCTGCTGCTGGACTGCATGCACTGGTGTGGATGTCATTTGACCTTAAAGGTTTGCTGGTATAGGCAGTTCCACTGTGGCCCTGGGACCACCAATTTCAAATCAGTGTATGACAGGAGGTATTTTCCTTCCAGAAACTCATTATGATAAACAAGGATGTAATTGGCAAAATAACTTGGAATACACTACCACTTTCTTGATTTTTCTGTCAAAATTCATACACACTTCTTTGGCGGTACTTGGGGTTGAACACACAGCCTTGCGCTTGCGTGCTTTGCAAGTGCTGGACCACTGAGCTGCACCCTCAGCCCATTTAAAAATTTTTTTGGAGACAGGGTCTCACTAAATTATGCAGGCTGCCTCTGGTCTTGAACTTGTGATCCTCCTGCCTTTGCCTCCCAAGCCGCTGGGATCACAGGTATGTGCCACCACACCCAGATCCACATTCACTCTTTGACACATGTCTTGATGATAGTCATAGGATTCAGATGGTGGAGTGTTTAAGAGGGGAGGTCATTGGGGGGTGCTGCCCTAAGAATTCATGTGGTCTGTGTGGGACTTGAGTTAGTTCTTGTGAGAGGGTTTTTATAAATGAGCAAATCTGGATCCTCCCTGGCTTCTCCCTCTGGCTTCTGGTCTTCCCATGTGATCTCTCTCTCTCCCTCCGTGAGGCCTTCCACTCTGCTGTGAGCAGCTGGAGGCCCTTGCTAGAACTGAGCAGAAGCTGGCACTGTGCTCTGGGACATCTAGGACTGGGAGTTGAATAAACCTCTTTTCTTCCAGAAGTACCTAATTTCTAATACACTGATATTCCAGATTGGTTTAGAGCCAGAAGGAGCTGTTCAGCCCGGGTATAACCTCTTCAAGTCTCATCTCACTCCACTGAGTAATGGGTATAAGAGATCTTGACCTGCCTAATGAGCATGGTTGAAGGGATCAAATAAGAGGATAAATGGCCCAAGCTTGATAAACTGGAATGCTCTCCTAACCTAATACATGGATCCTGACATTTTAATTTTGTTGTTGCTGTTGTTAGGTGCCATCAAGTTGGGTCTGACCGATAGCGACCCTATCCACAACAGAATGAAACACTACCTGAAACTGTGCCATGCACAATCTTTTCTATGTTTAAGCTCATGGTTGCAGACATTGTGTGAATTCATGTAGCTGAGGGCCTTTTTGTTGTTGATCCACCACTCTCAAACCTGATATCCTTCTCCAGGGATTGGTCTCTCCTAACTACATGTCCAAAATACATAACACAGTCTAACCATCCTTGCTTCCAGGGAGCACTCTGGTTGCACTTCTAGCACAGATCCATTGGTTCTTTTGGCAGCCCATGGTACATTCAATATTCATCTCCAGCAACATAATTCTAAAGCATCAAGTCTTCTCCTGTCTCCCTTATTCAGTGTTCAGCCTTTACAACCATATGATGTGACTAAAATACCGGCATGAGTCAGGTGCACCTTTGTCTTCAGTGTGACGTCTTTACTTTTCAGTACTTTAAAGAGGTCTCTTGCAAGAACTTTTGCCAATGTGATGCATCTTTTGATTTGACTGCCGCTTCTGTGCATGTTGATTGTAGACCCAAGTAAAGCAAAATCTTAGATTCACCATTATATAGGAGAAGTCTTAGAACTTGTTGTTGTCGTTAGGTGCCATCAAGTCATGTCCGTCTCATGGTGACCCTCATAGGGTTTTCCATGGCTGTTTCAGGATTGCCTTGCGAGTGGATTGCCACATCCTCCTCCCATCTCTGCAGTGGTGGGAATTGAACCTGGGACCTCAGAGACTGCAGAGGGATGCTATACCAACTGAGCTAAATCCCAGCCCATCTTAGAACTAGGGAAGTTGTTTTGCATGTATCAGGCAGCTTCCTTTCCTTCCTACTCATACATAAGACTGATTTGGGTTGAGGGACAGAGTCTAAAAATGGAGAAAGATAAAAATTAGGCAGTGGATGATGTAGGTATAGATGGGTAATCACGATATTTTCTACATGGGATACTACTTAACTTGGTTAAGTATATATCAGTAAATTGTCATCCACATTTTTGTTGAAAAATCTACTGTGCATGTTACAGCATCACACTCTTTTATATCCATCCTCATTAAATACTTACAGTTGGGTGTGAGGTGCCATAATTGTCATTTTTCTGAAAAAGTATCTTGAGGTGTTTTCTTGGACAGGGATATTTCATTGGGCTCAGATTTGCTGGCAGGAACTGTATGTGATGTTCTATCCTTTCTTAAAAACATTTTTCTCATGTAATGTAGTCACAGGCTTAATGTCATGCCCTGGACTTGCTTCATAGAGCAGCAAATGGCAGAAAACTGAACTGAGATCAACTGTGCAGCATTTGACAATTTACTTTAAAATGATGATCTCAGACTCTAAAGGGAAATGGTCTCAGATATAAACAGTTTTGCCTGGTGAAGGCCAAGGACAAGATAATGTTTATTCAGTTACTCTTGGTCCTCCAGAGTGTGAAGATAGATGATCAAGAGAAAGGAAAGAGACATTTAGACAGGTCGGCATTCCCTGGACCCTGGCAAAAGTATGTTCTGTTTTTCTTTTTTATTGTATCTCTCACAGTACTTAAATAAGTCTATTTGGTTAGACTGTTCCAGTTGTTCAAAGTAAACTCAATAAAAAAGGAGAATCATATTTTTAAAGGCTAATACATAAATTTTGTTATATTAATGGATATCTAACTGTGGCCCATTTGGGGGATGGCTCAATACTTTTGTCTTTTGTGTTCTAAAATAGTATTAATATTACACCTCTTTTACTGCTCTCCAAAGTGTGTGTGGAAGCGAGACAACAAAAAGGTATTGATTCTTCTCTTTAATGAGTAGAGTATTAGCTACACTCTGTTTTTGGAAAGTTGTTGTTGTTAAGTGCCATCAAGTCATGTCGGACTCATAGCAACCCTCACAGGGTTTTCAATGGCTTACTGTTTCGCAATTGCCTCGACAGTGGATTGCCACATCCTTCTCCTATTTTTGTGGTGCTGGGAATGGGACTCGGAACCTCAGACTGCAGAGCAGCGCTCTACCAACTGAGCTAAATCCCAGCCCTTTTGGAAAGTAGCCCTTTGGAAATGCAAATAAGAATTTGAATTCATATTTTTGAGAGAATCCTGTTAATTTAGTACCTGTTATAGCTTGGATATGGTTTGAATGCATCTCCCAAACATTCGTTGTTGAAATGTGAACCCCATTGTGTTCTATGAAGAGGATGCTCAGAAGTGGGGCTTTTGGGAGGTGATGAGGGTTAGACAAAGTTATCAGAGTAGATCTCCCATAAGTGAATAATAGTGGATTTATTAAAAGTGGAGGGAGACCAGGGGATGGACACCACACACACACACACACACACACACACACACACACACACACACACACACACACACACACATATGTTCCCTATGTCTTGCTGTGTGATACCCTGCATTGACTTGGGGTCTACCAGGAAGGAGGACATTCCAGATAGAGGCCCTCAACTGTAACTCCAGAAGAAACAGGAGCCAAAATAAGTTTCCCTCTTTATAACTAGCCCAGTCCATGGTGTTTTGTTAATTATTGTTAGGTGCCATTGAGTCATATCTGATTCACAGTGACCCTGAGTACGACAGAACAAAACATGACCCAAGGCTGTGCCATGCGTACCATCTTTATATATTTGAGTCGATTGTTGGAGTTGCTGTGTTTCTTCTCATTTTGAGTTATGCTGCGTCAGTCAATGGAGGTCCCAGGGGCTTTACTCCATTCCTGTCATTAAGGTGAACCCTACTTTGAGGAGGCAACTCTTCCCCAGGCATTTCTTGAATGTCTTCCAGCATGGGGGGCTCATTTTCTGAAACTATATTTGACAGTGCTTCTCTGGCATTTATAGGTTTTTTAATGGCTCATTGCTTTGGCAGTAGGCTGCTGGGTCCTTCTCCCTAGTCTGTCTTAGTCTGGAAGCTCAGCTGAAACCCGTCCACCATGGATAGCCCTGCTGGTATCTGAAATACCAGTGGCATAGCTTTCAGCACTACAGAACACACAAGCCCCCACAGCATAACAAGCCAACAGACGTGGGAGGATTGTGTTAATAGCAACAGAAAATGGACCAACACATCTACTACCATTAAGGACTAGGGGTTTGGACTTTGGTTGTGTCCTGTGTTTGAATTATGAACCTGTCACATTGATTTCCATATGTTTCCTTCTTTATAAAGCTGTTTTTTTTTTTTTCAGTATGGGGATTTGAACCCAGGGCCTTGTGCTTGCTAAGCAAGTGCTGTACTACTAACTGAATCCTCAGCTCCTTTTAAAATTTTCTATTTTGACACAGATTCTGCTAAATTACACAGGCTGCCTTTGGCCTAGATCTAGTGATCCTCCTGCCTCACCCTCCTTGAGTCACTGAGATTATGGGCACGTGCTAACACTCCTAATTTTGAGTTTCCCCTCTTACTAAATGTCACTGCAATAGTGTTTCTCAGAACACATTCCATGACCCCACATAATGGTATGCCAAAAGTATGTCTCTGATTAAACAAAAATCAAACAACAACAACAAACCTACCATAGTACTGAAGCATTGGATTAAACAGAGTTGCTCAGGTTTCTTCATTGTAAAATTACTTGAAACATATTTTGCATTGATTTTCATTTTAAGTCACCAATGGTAGGGTGTAAATTATGTGTAATTTTTCTAAACATTCTCACCTAAAAATCCTGCCTTCCCATATAGAATTTCTGAAGGAGTCATTGTCTGTGAGTCACTGATTTAGGAAATGTTGCTTAAAACCAAAATCAAAACAATTTCAATTTTAATAGGAAAGTAGTTTGTTTCATGAGCATTTAAAAAAAAATTATTGATGACCTTTTTTTCCCCATAACTAGGGGGTTGAATCCAAGGTCCTTGCACATGCTAGGTAAGTGCTCTACAACTGACCTCTACCTCAAGACCATTTTATGTTTTTTATCTTGGCACTAAGTTGTGCAGCTGCCTCTGATGTCAAACTCACGAGCCTTCTGCCACAGGATCCTACGTTGTTGGGATTACAGGCGTGCACCATGGCATTTAACAATTCAAATTTTTATTTTATATTTGTTTTTGTAATACTGGAGGGTTGAACCCAGGGTCTTGTGCATGCTAGGCAAGTGCTCTACCAGTGAATTGCACACTTAGCTCTGATGACTTTTATTTACATTGTATTACAGGCTTAGGTGTTAAATATTGCTATTCTGAAGGCTACTGATTTCTTTGTTTTGGAATTATCACAAGCTTCCTGCAGATGGAGATGGTGCCTTGATTATTTCTTCCTGACTGATGTTGGTGGGAGAGGAAAAAAAATTATATTTTTCTACCCAGTGATTTTTTTCTATATAAATCAGCTTATTGAAATGTTTGCGTGTAAAAGCCTACATTAAATATTGTATAAATATTATAATATAAAACAACAACTTTATAAAGTATTTTTCATTGAAACGTTAAATTCTACTTAAAGTTTTATTCTCTGGTTTGGGGTGTTACATTAATTTTCTCTGGCTCGTCCCAGATCAATACATATTTGACAAATTAATGATTGATACCTGTATGGAAATGCTGACTTTATGAGAAATCTAGCCTGTATTTGTCTCTGATGGTTAAAAAGAGACCGATTAAATTAGAAAATAGGATATAAAAATTCTGAACATGCTAGGAACACATAAACAAACTTGAAAACTTGAATAAATGAGAGTTTCTAAAAGAATATTATAAAAACCAACTTGAAACAGAAATGTGAATGAAACACTAACAAGTGAAGATACTAATTTTCTAATTAAATATCCTCCCCATAAAAAAGAATCTTGGTCTAGAGGGCTTTATGAGTGAATGTATAGAAGTTTAAAAAAAAAATTTCCTATTTTGGAAAAAGAGGATTTTCCTCTTTCTTTTGCCTTTTTGGCAGAGATAGTTGGTTTATTTTATCAGGTTAGTATAAATTTGATAACATAATTAAGGAAAACAGGTAAAAGTAAAATTATAGTCGAATCTTATTTGTGAGAATAGAAGCAAAAATCCTAAATAAAATATTAGCAACAATATACATCAATTTAAAAGAAATGAACAAAATGTAAAACAATTTGTTCCTGGAATGGAAGCCTGATTGGCACTCGTGAAGATGTGTTAATATAAGCCACCACATTTAATTTCCAGTAGATGTAGAATAGCAGCAATCAAAATTCTGCATGTATTGTAATAGTTGACAAATTAGGATTAGAAGGGGATGTTCAGAAAACTATGCCATGTTATTTAGTGGAAAAACTTTGGAATTATTCCTGTTAATTTCAATAGCATAAGTACTTCTGCCATAATACTGTTCTAGGTGAATACTACTAATAAATGTATGGCAATACATTAGTCTCAGAATAAATAAGAACAGGTAATGTCCCCTAACCAGAAGAAACCTTTATGGAACCATAATCATTTCAACAGAGGGTTTTGATGTTACTTGACTTAGCATCGTGACTAAAATAAGACATTTAAAACATCGAGATAAAAAATAGTAAATATTAGGACCACAGAATAGGAAAAGGTTTCTTAAATCAGGTATCTTAAGAAGTTACAATGAAAGGAAAAAATAATGTATGTGTTCTAAGTACACATTAAATACAATAATATACATTAAAATCACACACAAATATATTCTTTAATACAAAGTACATTACTATGATATTTAATATTACATTTTATATACACACAGTGTTATATATATGTTTACTTTTTATAAATTGCATTTAAAAAATTTATAAAAGTCCTAAATATACATTAAATACTGGAATATACATTAAAATCCTAAACATTCAAAATGTTAAAATATAATGTGCTTATGATGACAGGATAATTTATTAGATACTTTTAAGAATTATAAAGAAATACAAATTTTAGAACATTTGTTATTTTTAAAATTTATTGATATATATGTGAAATAATTTATTATGCAAAAATGTCTTAAGCATTCAAAATGTGTGATTTCAATGACGGATTGTTTCGGGAGTGGGATGTCAGGTCCTTCTCTCATTTTTGCAGTGCTGAGATCAAACCCAGGGTCTCAAAGTGGGCAGAGCAAACACCCTACCAACTGAGCTAAACCCCAAGCCCCATTCTATATGACTTATGTATTATTTTCAAATACATACTGATTACATATACAAAAATATGTATTATGCAATCAACAAATATGCACAAGACAATGACTTATTCTGAGGTCAAAGAGATGTATAGGATTGAGGAGGGGTTCAGAAGTGAGTTCAGTTTTACCTGTAGTATTTCAAATCTTTGACAAAGATGAGTCAAGTATGATATTAATTGTAGGTGGTAGGTGCATATATATTTGTTGTATTGGCTTTAATAATGTTCTGGAAAAGAGTTTGAAAAAATTACCAGGAGGTATTGACATATATGCATAATTACACAGCTTGTTGAATCTATTTTTTTTATTGCTTTTTCCACTATTCGACTGTTGATTATAGATTTAGTGCATGTTAGCACCTAGATCTTCTAAGTCAGGGCTGCAGATACTGCTTACTTGGAAACAATGATTAGATCTTCACATTCAACACTCCTCCCCTGGTCCCAGCAACAATGGTTCCAGTTATCTTCCAAATAGCATCTTTCTCTGAAGCCTACATGTACCTTTTCTTATAATTTAAGATTACCAGAGCATAATTTTCAAAAACACATTTCAAAATGGAATTCGATTTTTGAGACAGAAATCGAAATTTTTCTTTTTATAGAACTGCCTTTCAAAGGAACTATAAAAATCTTGCTTGGAGTGACTCAAAACAAAGTTAGGAAATATTGCTTGGGCGTTGTAAAAAGGAACAGGATTTTTATTGATTGCTCAAGGTGGTGGTTCAAATTTCCTTTGAGGCTAGAGAGTGACATATTGTAACGCTAGGAAATTTAACATGTATGGGGCAGCTTCAAAGTGTGCAGCTTTGAAATGAGCTGTTGTCTTTTTCCTTTCCTTTCTATTTCTTTCCTTTTTTTTCTGAGTTGAAATTTATAAAATTCCACAGCCTGAATAATTCTACTTTTCTCACTCCAAAGGTTATACCTGGATGGCAAACAGAGTTTTAGAAAGGAAAAGGGCTCTCTCTGCCTTTCTCAAGAGAGACAACTCTCCTAAATGTGTCAATTTTATTTTAATACATGACAGTGAATTTCTGAAGGTCATTTTCTATTTGTTATTTATTTCAATCCATTTTTTATCTGTTATTGTTGATGTTAGGTGTCATTGAGTTGGGTACGACTCATGGCGAGCCTGTGTACTGCAGAATGAAACACGCCCAGATGCTGTGCCAGACCTGGCACTCTGTCAGTGCTTCTCTTGCTATTCATAGGGTTTTCAATGGCTGATTGTTTCTGGAGTGGACTGCCATGTTCTTTCCCCACTTTTGCTATGCTGGTGATTGCACTAAGGGCCTCAGCACAGAACAGCACTCTACTAACAGCTAAATTTTATGTAGTATGTGCAAATTACTCCACATGCTAGAGCTAAGAACTCATTCTGCATTTCAGAAATAAAAAAACATGGCAGTCTTATAAAGGAAGATTAGTTTAGGGGATAAGGATGATGAAGAAAAAGTGGTATTCCAACAGGAATTCAGTCGTAAATCTTCAGTAGTGAGAACACTCTCCTCTAACAATGAAATGGTACTAAAAAAAATGGTAGCACAGAAGAAATACTTTGTAATATCTTTTATTGTAATCTTCCCCTAAGTTTTATGTTGTTGTTGTTGTTAGGTGCTGTTGAGTTGGTATCCGACACATAGCAACCAGCATAGGGTTTTCAATGGCTGAGTGCTTCGGGATTGCCTTGGGAGTGGATTGCCAGGCCCTTCTCTCATTTTTGCGGTGCTGGGAATTGTACTCGGGGCCTCAAAGACTGCAGCGCAGTGATCTACCCACTGAGCTAAATCCCAGCCCCATAAGTTTTATACAAGAAGGAAGTTGGCAGAGGCTCATCAGATCTTTTAAGCGTCTTCCAGAGACTCCTGATATAACCTATATAACTTACCATTTCATTCCCTTGTCATGCTTTATAAATGAAGTGCTCCACCCTGCTACAAGGGGCAGAGGGAATAAGGACACCTCTAGGATTGTTGCCCAGGAAAGTCCCACAAACATGACCTTACTATTGTTTAATATTTCGCCTTCTCTCATATTCTCTAATAATAAAGCCCTAAGTTTTCTGACAGGTGAGGACCTTCACATCTGGGCTGCCTGGATTTCATCTTTTGTACTCCCAGCTCTGAGAATTGGGTTCATCACACTGTGCTAGGCTAAACAAAAGGTATTCCTCCTACCACCAACTATAGAAAAGCCAAGTCACATGAAACAACCCCACTCGACTAAAAGCAACAATAAGCTTTAGAGATTTCAGCTATAATAAGCCAACAGTTATTTACATCCTCACCCACCGAAATCTAGGCCAATGGCCCATTTGTGTCTCTCATCCTTTTCTGAAAGGCTGAAAAGCCTCATGAAGGGAGAGGCCACAAACCCCAGGCTTTCTTCTTGCTCTGAAGCCTTTGTGGGTTGCCTTCAAACTGATAGTGCATTTTGGAAATCTTTCTTTAGTGTTTAATTTTCCTGAGGTTTTTATTGATACAGATAAGGTAGACGAGGGGGCGATAGGAGTGTGGTGGATTTCCTTTCAACGAAGCATTTCAAAAGCCGTGATACAGGAGACAGGGAGAAATGTCTGCACATTCTCTGTGAACTTCCAAGCAGAAAGCGCTCTTTACCATTCTGCACCCAGAGGCATCCTTCTTTGTTGCCATCTTGAACCCATAGAAGCTTCTTGGTAAGTCAGGGAGCAAGAATAGCATCTGGAGTGACTTGAAGAGTGACCATGCAGAATACACGTCTGCACAGAAACTCAGAAGGTGACTACTTGAAATTGGGATCTTTGCAGATGTAATCAGTTAATGATTTTTTTTCTTTTTCGGTACCAGGGGACTTTGAACCCAGGGCCTCACGCATGTTTTGCAAGTGCTCTACCACTGAGCCGCACTTCTAGCCCGTTTTTCACTCTTGTATCTTGAGACAGGGTTACACAGGCTGCCTCTGGCCTCAAATTTGCTGTCTCCTGGTCCCCACCTTCACAGTTGCCGGGATGACAGGTATGCACCTCTGTGGCTGGCTGAGGATCTTGAGATGAAATCATGCTGAATGCAGGGTGTCACGGCAAGAACACTAGTGTCCTTCTAAGAAGAGGGGACACAGAAAATAATTATTTATAGTTGTTCCCTGACTGCCCCCAAGCAGTTAATAAGGTCTAATAATTTGAGTGTCACCAACATATATTTCAAACTGCTCCTCTGCTGGAGTGTCACAAAGTACTGACGTCATGGTCACACTGGTCAGTAACTGAAGCTGATCTTGGCATCAGTGGGCTCTGTGACCAGTTTTATTTTAAAAAAAGTTGGAATAACTTCTCTCTTCCACCACTAATTTTTGCTTTTCTGAGACAATGTCGCACTATGTAGCCCAGGCCGTACTCAAACTCCTGAGCCTCCTGCCACAGCCTCCTGAGCACTGGGAGTACAGTTGTGGAGCCCTGTTCCCAGCAGCCACAGTTAATTCTGAACTAGCTGCTTAATCCACTGAAATGAAACGGAAGACTTAACACCTGTCTGAGGATCAGGGGTGGTTGCCACATGCTCCCATTGTATTTGGCTCAGTGTTGAGGATTACAAAATCATGGATTAGATTAATAATTTACGGTATTCATATGGCTGCAACAATCCTCTTTTCTCCTAGGCAGATACAGAAGCTCTGGTTTCTTTTCCTAGATGAACACATAGACTCACTCAATTTCTGATTTGATAAACAAATCCTGCTTGGAAATTTTTTTTAACTTTTCTTCCTTTCTTTCTTTCTTTTTTTTTTCCCCTCAGTACTGGGGGTTGAACTCAGGGCCTTGTGCTTGCATGCTTTGCAAGTGCTGGACCACTGAGTTGCACCC
The DNA here is from genome assembly GCA_007922755.1 of Pedetes capensis. Lineage (NCBI taxonomy): Eukaryota > Metazoa > Chordata > Mammalia > Rodentia > Pedetidae > Pedetes > Pedetes capensis. The sequence continues at coordinate 21,516 of VMDO01014160.1, read as the reverse complement.
TCAGCCCATTTTTTTTTTACTTGTTGAGACAGGGTCTAGCTAAATTGCACAGACTGCCTCTGGTCTCGAACTTGCGATCCTCTGGCTCCACCTCCTGAGCTGCTGGGATTACAGACGTGCACCACCGTGCCCGACAGTATGCATTATTTATGTGCATTTGGGATAGTGTTGTTAGTAATTTTTATTATGTACTTATTATTCTTTGAAGAAATATTGATTGAACGTCAACTGTGAGCCAAAGCCCATTCCAGGCTGGGGGTGCCAAACTCCACGGGCCCTGCTCTGCTAAGATTTATAGTTCAGTGGCTTAATTGGCTTCTGGATGGATTGTGCAAGTATGAATCGTACCTGAAAGCAATGGCTTACCTGGAAGGAGCACAGATCCCTTTGGTACGGTGTCGAGTGGGGAAGGCGACAGGTTCTGTAGGAACTTTCTGTTTGTGGGCCTAAGAATTGCATGGTCTTTGTATGGTTATATCACCTAGGGACCACTGTGGACTTCTGATGTTTATTGGGACACTTCCTCTGTCAGTGGTGGAGGAGCAGCATGAACCTCTTGCTGGTTTTTGGGGTCGAGGACTCTAGAAGTAGACATCCAGTGACTTGCATAGTTCACTTCCTTTTCCTGCCTCAAGCCTTCTTCCCCTGTGACTTCATTCTTCATCTAACTTTTTGTACTTACACGCATATCTCACCAATGTCCTGAGCTCTTGGCTGGCTGTTCTTTGATTTAAACAAGTGAGAAAACCTTTGACTTGGGCTAACAGTTAATATTTACTTCTACCCATTGCAATCTTTGATATCAGAGTAATTTTTCCAGGGCGTAGAGAGGAATATTTATTAAATGATACTAGCACCTCAGTACGATTTTATGTGAAGTCTCCAGTTGTAAAGACCATCTTCATGACTTCCTCATCTTTCCTTTTTCTCTTAGGAAGTTTCTGTAAGGCCTGGCTCAGATATTCGTTTTAAAGCCTTGGCATCTTAACCATTTGTGTTGGTTTATGTCACTGTGACAAAATTCCTGAGAGAAGCAACTTAGAGAAGGAAAGATTGATTTTAGCTCATGGTTTCAGAAGTTACCGTCCACGGTTGGCTGGATCCGTAGCTTTGGGCCCAAGATGAGGCAGAACATCACAGCAGTGGGAGGATGTGGCAGAGGTGGCTCATGGCATTCAGAAAGCAGAAAAGATTGAGGTGGGGATTGGGGACAAAGTATATCCTTCATGTTTACTTCCTCTAGCTAGACTCTATCTCCTGAACATTGCATTGACCAAGCCTTCAATATAGGAATCTTTAGGGGGGCATTTCATATCTGAACCATAATGCCATTCTTTTAGCAGAACTCCTTGCTTCTCCTGCAACTGCTTACTTGATTGTACTAAAGTCTCACGCTTCCCACTGGTTTAGAATAAAGAGGGTTCTTTCCTTGGCAGTGAAGACCTGCATGCTCTCTTGTCTACTTTATCTCCTCCACCCTTTTCTGATAGTTCTCTCTCATTGCTAAGTGCCAGCTTTACTTGGCATCTCTGATAGTTTTCCCTAGAAGAAACTCTTCCCCACGTTGAGTTCTTTTGCTCTGGCTCTTCCTCATGGCTGGCACACACATTCCATTGGTACAGTCTCATTCCTTACACATCAGCTTCCCTGACTTGGCTGTATAAAGCAGGCTCTTCTTAGTTATAACCCTTGTTCATTTCTTTCATAGTACTTGTTAAGTACTGTTGAGTCGGTGTCTAATAGTACTCCTGTGTACAACAGGCGAAACACTATTCTCAGGCCTTCTCTGCTATTCATAGGGTTTTCAATGGCTGATTATTTTTTTGGCAGTGGGTTTCCTGGTCCTTCTCCCAAGCTTATAGCACCTGGTGTTCCCAGGTGGTCTCCCATCCAAGTACTAACCAAGTCCAACCCTGCTTAGCTTCCAAGATCTAATGGGATTGGATGCCACAGTGGTATGGCTGCAGGCTTCATAATACTTAGGATGGTTTTGTTTGATGACTATGTCCCTTTAATACTATAATTTTGTGAGGAGACTCTGTCTTGTTTGTTATTGTTTCTAACACATAGCACTATGCATGGCATGTGGTAAGTACGCAAGACAATGAGATGTTATTGATAAGTAGATAAGATGGATATAGATGGATATTCCCATTAACGCATGATTATCAACTGTGATACCTACACTAATAGGAGAAACTCAGAGGGCATTAAACAGGGTGTTAGTGGTGGCTTCCCTGAGAGAGAGAGAGAGGTTTAATTTGAGCCCTGCGTGACACGTGCTATGTATCACCATAAAGGCGGAGTGCACTTCCCAAGAGAGAGAACATGTACTTAGGCTATGGGGTGGGAGACAGCGCGATACATGCAGTGTGGTTGGAATACAGGATGCCAGGAGAAGACAGGCACCAAAGGACAGGCAGTGCACATAAGCTTCCCCTCTCAGGATACTGCAGATCCTCCATGTAAGATTGTGTGTGTGTGTGTGTGTGTGTGTGTGTGTGTGTGTGTCTGTCTGTCTGTCTGTCCACTGCAGTGGCTAATACAAAGAGCTTAGTTAATGTTTGCTGTTTAAGCAGAAGGACCTTGGAGTTACCGGTTCCTTCCAAGGTCAGTTCATACATAGCATGTGAACATCAGTAACTACACAGCATGGAGACAAGCTCTTTCTGTAGGAGCCTGGCTCCCAGAGTGGATGGTGAACAGTTACCAGATGTGCCTGGAATTCCATCTTACATCAACAAAACTTGGATGACTACATCCTGCTCCTTAGGTCTCAGTGGTTCTGACTTTTAGAACATTTCTGTATCTGAAAGGTTGAATGGGATAGTGTGGCTAAAAATGAATTTTCTGAAAATACTGTTTTGCACTGTAAAACAGTTATCTGTAGTCTGTTTGCAAAGGTGAAAACAGGCTCTGGTTGGTGCTTTAGTTAAAGAAAAATACTCAAACTCTTACCAGCAAAAAGCTTTCTTTCCATTTTTTTTATTTAGAAAGTAATCTCAAATAGACAAAGGAACTGAAAGTAAAAGTGGAGTTGAAATGCTGTCCTCTTAGGTCATGCATTGCATTTTCTCTGTGAAGGTACAGCCAAGTATGTTCTTGAATAAAATATTCAAGATTAAAGATTGGAGAAGAACAGGGAAATCTAATAGACTTAGATACCAAGAGTTAGTGAAAATGTAATTAATTATTTGAGTAGTAATGAGATCAGAGCATTGGATAAATATCTTTGCTCTAGAAGTTATTTTCTAGTGATTTGAAAGAAGATAGTAAAATTTACCAAATAATGCTTGTCACTCATTTATTTTAGAATTTACTTTACTTGGCTATTGGCATGAAGGTGAAATTTACTATAGTCAAATACATTCTAACAAGACAAAAGCGAATTGCACGCTTTTATTGCCATGTTTAATTTGTATGTCAGACCTTAACATTCAAACAGATAGTGTTATTAAACTATGAAGCTGGCATTGATGAGGTCACCTGATTCCGATAGCAGGCTCTTGTGTAGCATTTATTGGTGTGACTGGCTTCAAAGATTGTGCTCTGAATATTTTAAATGAAAGGCATAAGTGGAGAGATAGGTCTTCATTCTTCATCTAGAATCTGGAGTTCAGTGGTTTCAAAGGGTCCTATACTCCATTTCTACTCGAAACAATCTATAGTTACTTTCTTTTAGTCACACTCCCCCAAATACTCATGGGAAATCTTAAACATGGATTTAAACTGGCTGTTCATTTTGTTATTTTATTATGAACTCTGTATTTTTAAAAATGGGCTGATAAGAGTAGTTAGTAAATTTTAATAAATTTCTAACTTATTCTAATAACTAATGACTATAACTGACTGGGATTTGGCTCAGTTGATAGAACGCTGCGCTGCAGTCTCTGAGCTCCCGAGTTCAATTCCTAGCACCGCAAAAATGGGAGAAGGGCCTGGCAATTCACTCCCAAGGCAATCCCAAAACAGTCAGCCACTGAAAACCCTATGAGGGTCACTATGAGTCAGATACCGACTCGACAGCACCTAATAACAACAATGACTATAACTAATATCTAAATTTAGGTTAATGCTAGAATAGGTAATATTGAAAATGAGACTCTTATTACAACCTTCATTTCCTGACTTATCATTTAATTATTTCCCCATGTTCCTGTTTCTCTTAGATACGACAAATCCTTTCGCCTTTAAATCTTGTAAGGTAGGGCAGAGAATATTATTCAACCCCCAAAGTGTATTAATAGATAAAAAATCTGTTTATTAAGTATAGTGATTGTCCAGAACGGATTCAAATCATAAGTATGGGAGTACAAGGTAATCTTCTTGCCCAGGAGAAATATTTCAGTACTTGACGAACTTTTAGATCTGAGTGGCAATATTTGTGACTTGACTTAGATGGCTTTTATGTCTGGAGCCAGATCAATGCATTTCAGTGAAGTATCACCTGTTCACAGGGGCTGACCCTCAGTGGGTGCCCCGTTAATCAGCTCTATACCCTTCTGCTACAGCAGCAGGTCTCCATGTGTGGTCCCCAGTCCAGCAGTGGCATTACTCAGGGAATTTGTTAGAAATACAGATTCTCAGGCTCCACCCCAGACCCACTGAATCAGATACTCCGGGGGTGTGTGGATTTTAATAAGGTTTCCAGGTGATGCTAGTGCAGGCTAGCACTTGAGACTCTCTCCTCTAGAAGTTTCAGTGTATGGAACTTTGAAAATACTCTGTTAAGAAATTCCGTAAGAAGAACAAAGTCCTTAGTTCTGCTCATTTTCTCTATGAATACCTTCCTAATAGATGATAACATTGAGTTCTCAACAATATATTTTTCACAGTGCTAAGTTGATCTAATTTATATTATCTAAGATTATCTTGGGAGAAGGACCTGGCAGCCCACTTTGGAAGCAATCCCGAAACAATCAGTCATTGAAAATTCTATGAGGGTTGCTATGACTTGGACCTGACTCTATGGCATCTAACAACAACAACAGCAATAACAACAAAGATTATCTTACCTTAATCATTACTACAATATACTAAAGATTATTTTAAGATGAAGGGTTATCCAACTTAATCATTACTAACATATACTAAAGATTATTTTAAGATGAATATTATCTAACTTAGGGTTATCTTACTTAATCATTACTAACATCCTCTACTATTTTTACTTTAGAGTTGGAGACACTGGGGCTTTGAGATGGTAGTAAGTTGCTAAAGGTCATCTAGCTAGTAATGCTAGATTGAACTGAGCCGGGTGTGGTGGCATAGGCCTGTCATCCCAGTGACAAGAGAGGCAGAGCCAGGAGGATTGTGAGTTCTAGGCTAGAGATAGCCTGCATAACTTAATGAGACTCCCTCAAAATAAAAAGTAAAAAATGGGCTGAGGGTGCTGCTTGGTGGTAGAGTACTTGCAAAGCATGTATGAGGTCCTGGGTTCAACCCTTCAATGCTAAAAAAAAAAAAAAAAAGGTGGAAATGAAATCTAAGCAGTCTCATAATTTGATATTTGTCATTAATCTATAAAGCTTTTATTTATTGCATAATTATAACCTATTTGAAGGTTAATAAACGTGTACTGATAACGGTATTAGATTTCCTTGTACACTTTGATCTTTCCAACCATAATCTAAAATTAGTACATTCTGGTATTGTGTAGTTGTAATTTTCATTTGTATTAGTTATAATAGTTCAAATTGACAATGCCCCTAAAGCTGGAGTTGGTAATAACCTTGGAGAATGACCAATAGAATTTTACTTTGACTCCATATTTGGAACAAATGTACATGGAATAGGTATAGTTTTTTCTTAGGAAATCAGCAGCAGTGTTGACTCAGCAGATTGTTGTTGTTGTTAAGTGCCCTCGAGTCACGTCTGACTCATAGCGACCCTGTGTACAACAGAATGAAACACTCCTCCATGCTGTGCCATGCCCGGTGCTATGTCAGTACTTGGCTGCTATTCATAGAGTTTGTGATATCTGATTGTTTCAGGAGTGGGCTGCCAGTTCCTTCTCCCATTTTTGCAGTGCTGGGGGTGAACCCAGGACCTCATAGAGCACCAAACCTCTACCAACTGAGCCAAACCCCAGCCCCCGCCTCAGCAGATGAGTAGAAAATAAAACAGAGAAGGGAAAATGGAAAATCAGAGGAACTTGCAGAGCTTGGAAATGGGGACAGAGAGTAGTATGAACAATGCCAACCCAATCTCCAGCAAGTTAAGAGCACCAGGTAGAGCATCCTCGTTGTTGTTGTTGTTAGGTGCCGTCGAGTCGGTATCCGACTCATAGCGACCCTCATAGGGTTTTCAATGGCTGAGTGCTTCGGGATTGCCTTGGGAGTGGATTGCCAGGCCCTTCTCCCATTTTGGGGCTGCTGGGAATCGAACTCGGGATCTCAGAGACTGCAGTGCAGCGCTCTACCAACTGAGCCAAATCCCAGCCTGCGTCCTCGTTAGAAGGGGAGAATTCGTGACTGGAGTTTCCAATTGCAAAGCCCCAAGTGAGCCGTGATAGTGACTATTCTAAACCAACAGACCCTGATTTCTACTTAATGGCTCAAATGTAAGAAAACCATAGCAAGAGAGGCTTTCACTGGTCAGGGAGGACGCCCTGAAGAAACGAAGGAGGTGATGGCGAGGTTAATGCAGCCAGGGGAAAACGTCTCAGCCAATCACCTTTTTTTTTTTTTCCTTCTTTACCTTCTCCCACACGTCATATGAAGAATGAACTCTTCTTAACTTAGCTTGTGGATTTTTGTGTCCTTGGGATTTTTGTGTCACGCTGAGTTTGTCCTCTCTTTGTCCTTTTTCAATGACTGGCAATGATGCTGGAATTCAGATGGGGGCAAAGCATCCAATTATATTTGGGGGCACTGCAGGTCTGCAATAAGTGGAGGAGCAGGGCTGTTACCACACCGTAATGAAGCTCTCCCTGCCATCAACAGCGTGGCTTGCAGAACCTCATCAGAGATCCCTAGTAGGTCAACTCCTCAATTGCACATTGAAAGCAAAAGACCCCACGGGGCACAAGGAAAGGCTTTGAACGATGGACTGTAATCTTCTTTTTAATGCTGTGTTTTTCCCCAGGATAACACCTAATTGCTTTGTAAATGGTCCTGGGCTTTGCCTTTGATCTTGCATGGAAGGCAATTACTTTTTTTTTTTTTTTAATGTGTAAAATGTTCTTAGGTCTGTTTCTTTCAATTTTTATTTATGTTTCCCAGTCATAAAACCTGTATAGCTAGCAGTTATTTCTTGTCATCTCCCAAGCTATGTCCTTCGTTCCTTAAGATTTTCATGCTTTCTGATGAAGAGGTGAATTACTGAGCGACCACAGTGGTTGTGATGATGTGGTTTATCTAGCTAGGCAGAAAAGAGAGATTTGCTCACTTTTAGTGTAATTGACGTGGCTCTCGATGCTCAGATCTGTTTCTGAAACTGAATGGTGGCTGTAGGTAGAGTATTTGGGCACTGTGCAAGCAGGTTCTTCTTGGGAAGACAAGATGCTTACGTGGCTTTTGCAGAAGCTGTTAATGCTTAATTGCTGCTCAAATTTCAGAACTGGAGTTGCTCATTAAATGCAGAGTGACCCGTTCCTCTCAACAGCATGGTGATCTGCAGTTGGTGACCAGGCTCTGCATAGCAGATCCGCAGGCAGATTGCTTTATTGTCAGGCCACAGTCCTCCTACCACTTTGAGGGCACTTGGGTTGTTAGATGCTGTGGAGTCCAGTCCTGTTCATAGCGACCCTATGTACAGCACCATGCCAAGCCTGGCACTATGTCAGTGCTTCAGTGCTATTCATAGGGTTTTTTTTTTCTTTTTTGCCATACTGGGGATCGAACCCAGGGCCTTGCGATTGCATGGTTTGCAAGTGCTGGACCACTGAGCTGCACGCCCAACCCATTCTTTTACTTTTTGAGACAAGGTCTTGCTAAATTACAGACTGCCTCTGGTCTTGAACTTGCGATCCTCCTGCCTCTGCCCCCTGAGTCGCTGGGATTACAGGCATGCACCACCATACCCAGCGCCTTTGTAGGATTTTCAATGGCTGATTGTTTTAAGATTGTTTTGGGAATAGGCTGCCAGGCCCTTCTCCCATTTTTTGCGGTGTTGGGGATTGAACCCAGGCCCTCAGAGTGTACAGAGCAGGCACTCTACCAACTGAGCTAAACCCCAGCCCTCCAGGGCACTAGCCATCTATATCTCTATATGTGTGTATGTGTGTATGTTTGTATCCATCTATCTATCTATCTATATCTATCTATCTATATCTATCTCGCAAATTCCTTGGTGTTAAAGCCCAGCTTCCTTCCTACGTCTTTACAACTCATGAATTTTAATTATTCTGTCTCCTTTGGCTTGTCTACCTGCCTGTGAGCCTATGTTTCATTATTTGAAGAGTTCATGAAAAGGGAATTTGGAGTCCTTCCCTTTGTAATTAAAAACAATCTCTGGGACTAGGCAAGTCATGGCCTGCAGCCATAGCCCTGTGGCATCCGATCCCGTCAGATCTCGGAAGCTAAGCAGGGTCGGGCCTGGTTAGGACCTGGATGGGAGACCACCTGGGAACACCAGAAGCTGTAGGCTTGGGAGAAGGACCTGGCAACCCCCTCCCAAAAATCAATCTGCCATTGAAAACCCCATGAACAGCAGAGAAGCACTGATGACTCGACAGCACCTAACAACAACAAGGCAAGTCATAATACTGTGCCTTTCAGGAAATGTAATGTGAACAGTATTTATCCTCTTCCTGTTTCTCTTTCTTGGGGACCGAATAGCATGGTGGATATTTGTGACCTTCAAAAGATAAAAATGCAATTGTTACCTTCACGGAAACTACATGACAAAGATTTTTTTGGTCCTTTTGGCATGTTGTTTTCATTTGAATAATGAGGCAAAGCAGCCTTGATGATTTGTTGAAAAGCTATTTTGGATTTCAATACCTTGCTTTTAGATGTGTCTGGTGAAACCTGTATCTTTTCTCCCATTCACCCAGTATTGTGGGGTGAAACTAGACACCATAGTTTAAATTGTGCTATTTTTGAAAATTCCTGATTGACTTATGAATGTGAAGTTCCGTGAAATCTCAATGGATCATTGCTTGAGGTGGGAGGGGCAGAAGTGTGGCTCTGTAGCGTTTACTTGAGGGAAATTACATAGCTTATTTTTTACTTGGTATTACTATTTGCCAGTGTCATTTACATGACAGTAAAAAAGACAATAAATACAGTAGAAGAGGTAGTCTCTGTTCAAAATTTATTTGTAAGGTTCATTCAAGTACAAAGCTTGTATGTAGTAACTGTAGAGACTGAGTATTTAGCCAAAAACTAAAATATTGCTCCTATTTTTCATAAGGGGTTGATTTTTGCATGCCGTTTTCTGTATTTTATGATAGCCCTCATGAAATTGTTGATTTTTATGATTTTTAGGATCTCTGTATTATAAAATGAAATCATTTTTTATCATTAGTTTTAGTCTGGTTTTATTTTAGTTTTTAAAACCAATTAGAATTCTCTAAGTGCCTTAAAATTTCCTTAGTTTTTTCATAATTATTGTCACATGAGTACATGTTACATTTGTAACTTTTAAAGGTTAGGTGTCATCGAGTCAGTAACCGACTCATAGCCACCCTCATAGGGTTTTCATTGGCTGACACTTTCGGGATTGCCTTGAGAGTGGGTTGCCAGGTCCTTCTCCCATTTTTGCGGTGCTGGGAATTGAACTCTGGTCCTCAGAGGCTGCAGCAAAGCGCTCTACCAACTGAGCTAAATCCCATCCCTCGTAACTTTTAAAAGGTGTCTTAATTCATGTAAAAATGTAATTAAACCTTAAAGACAAGCATCTTAAATAAATAAAAGGTTTTTTGTTGGGGGTCTTAGATGACCCTACAAACTTGTATCAATCACTGAATTTGACAATTCTGGTTAATGTTAACTTCTTGTTAAATGCCATTGATTTAGGTCCGACTAATAGTAACTGTATGTACAGCAGAAAGAGACACTCCTTGACACTGTGCCATGCCGGGTCTAGGTCAGTGCTTCTCTGCTATTCATAGGGTTTCCAATGGCTGATTGTTTTGGGAGTGGGCAGGCAGGTCCTTCTCCCACTTTTGCAGTGCTGGGGATCGAACCCAGGCCTCAGAGTACGTGGAGCAGCACTCTGCCAGCTGAGCTGAACTCCAGCCCAAGCATGACTGTTGTTGTTAGGTGCCGTCGAGTTGGTATCCGACTCATAGCGACCCTCTGTACAACAGGGGAAACACCATTGTCAGTGCTTCTCTGCCGTTCTTAGGGTTTTCAATGGCAGATTGATTTTTGGGAGGGGGTTGCCAGGTCCTTCTCCCAGCCTACAGCTTCTGGTGTTCCGCGGTGGTCTCCCATCCAGGTACTAACCAGGCCTGACCCTGCTTAGCTTCCGAGATCTGACGGGATCGGATGCCACAGGGCTACTGCTACAGGCAAGCATGACTTAGGCTAAAGCAATTTCGCCTAGGATGTCAACAGACTTGAATTTGGAACATCAGAATGGACATTCAGGAACCTGGAAATGACAGGAGTGGGACTCTTGACTGGGCTGTGCCTCTAGCCAGGTACTTGGCCTTAGTCACATGGTTTCTCTGGGCTTGGGCTCCTTCAGTCCCACAGTGAAGAAGGCCTGCGTGGTGCTCTTACAAGCGATGTTTCAGATCTCAAGTTCTAGTGCTTTGTTGTTGCATGTCCAGTGATAATAGGAGTACTATTAGTACTAATAGGCCACACATGGGTGGAGAACCTCCTTTGACGTGGTGTTCTTGTAGTGCAGGGCTCTTTGTTGTTGTTGTTAGGTGCCATCAAGTCTGGTCTGACTCACAGCAACCCTATGTACAATAGAAAGAAACACTCCCTGACACTGTCTTGTGGCTGGCGCTTTGTCAGTGCTTCTCTGCTACTCACAGGGTTTTCCATGGCTGATTGTTTCAGGTTTACTTTGGGAGTGGGCTGCCAGGCCTTTCTCTCATTTTTTGCACTGTTGGGGATCAAGCCCGGGGCCTCAGGGAATGTAGGGCAGCACTCTACTAACTGAGCTGACCCCTAGCGCTGGACTCTTTGTTTCTTGTTGTTGTTAGGTGCTGTCCAGTCGGTATCCGACTCACAGTGGCCCTGCGTACAACAGGCGAAACACTATAGTCAGTGCTTCTGTGCTGTTCATAGGGTTTTCAATGGCGGACTGATTTTTGGGGGAGTGGGTTTCCGGGTTCTTCTCCCAAGCCTACAGCTTCTGGTATTCCCAGGCGGTCTTCCATCCAAGTACTAACCAGGCCCGACCTTGGTTAGCTTCAGGGATCTGATGGGATCGGATGCCACAGGGCTATGGCTGCAGGCGGGCTCTTTGTAGAGCTCACTAATTAAGCACACATTTCCCTTCTCTATGCCTAGGCCAGGCCAGGCTAGGCCAGCTCATGGGTTTTTCCTGTCTGAGGCAGATGAACTTGAGGTTATTTACAGAATTTCCATTGCTTAAATCAACGATGTTTGCCAGAGGCTCCTCCTTTCTGGCAAGGCCATTGAAGAAGAGTGTTGTTAATCATCAGTGCGCATCGACGCTTTCTCTATGAAGGGATACTGCAGGTAATTTAGAGTATCTTTCTCATGACTTTATCCAACATTATGTTGTATACAAGTAAAATAACATCACAGAATTATGTTCTGTCAAAATTGCATCGTGTTATTAAACCTCTTTTTGTTGAGTCCTGTTTTACACATGTCAGTATATAGTTAAGACCTATTTTAGTCCATTTTTAAGTTGTCCTAAATACTCATTGGCTTAATTTTTTTATTAAGTGTTGATTTAATAAATGGCAATTACATAAAATGTGTGATCTCATTTAATATTCAGAACAATGCTAGGAAGTAGGTATTATGATTATAGCCATTATATGGACCTGAGAGCTAAACATTAGAAAAACTAAGTAACTTGTCTAACATTACCTAAATAATAAATGAGGAAATATGGAGAGTATCTGACTTGGGGTTCATAGGTCCTTAGCAACCATGCTAAGGTGTGAGAATACGCTAAGTGCGTAGAGAATAAAGGCTGTCACTTAAATGTTCTCCAAAGGGCTGCATGTTAAAGGTTTGGTGCCCAGATTCCCATTGCAAGTTGGCAAAATTTTTCAGAGAGAGGTCCTAGGGGGAAGACTTCAGGTCCTTGGGGAGGGGTGTGCCTCCCTGGGGACTGTGGGACCATGGTCTAGTCCTTGCTCCCTTTGATCCGTGGACTGTAAGTTCTATGATTTTTCTCTGTCACATGATTTTGTCATGATCTGCTGCTTCAATGCAGACCTAAAAGCAATGGAGCTAATACATCCTAGACTGGAATTCCAAAATGGCGAGCCACTTAATAAGCCTTTTCTCATTATAAGTTGATTATCTCAGGTATTCTGTTACAGTGACAGAAACCTAACTCAGCCATTATTTAGGTGGGATGTATTAGAGCCTCCTTACTTTTCCTGATTTTGCCTGGAATATTAGCATGGTTAAGGAACATGGCCATTTGAACATAAATCCTTTTAATTTCTCTGAGTCCTGGGGGGTTTTCTCATGCATAAAATGCATGATGTGTCAATAATAACAACTCTTAATTTAAGTGTTTGTGTTGTTTATTGTGAGTATTGAAATAATAAATTTGCACATATCTTGGGAACCATGACAGCAATGCACCTTGCTTCCAGGCAAGAATCCCAAACAAGTGGCTTTTAAATGATTCTGAACTGAGATTTTTGGCAAGATACACCTAAGCAGTTAAAATCAAATTTTCCCCCTTGAATCAGTCCGATCTTTTTCCTCCTTGACTTTCTAGGTTTCAATTTGAAAGCATGTGTTTATAACAGACAAGAGCATATATTTTTAAAAGGAATTTAAAGAATAAACTGAATTACAAAAGTCAGCATGTCATAAAGGACTCATGCATTCATGCAACAAATATTTCTAAGCTTATGAGTGTGTGCTAAGCACCCAAAATACTCAGTCCCTGGCATGTACTGGGTCCACCGTAAGAGGGAAAGATTTTGGCACTGATAAAGTTACCTGTTAATCATTGTCACAAAGGCTGGGTCAAGCTGGGTGCCATGGCGCATGCCTATAATCCCAGCGGCTCAGGAGGCGGAGGCAGGAGGATCGCAAGTTTGAGACCAGAGGCAGTCTGCGTAATTTAGTGAAACCCTGTCTCAAAAAGTAAACAAACAAACAAAAAGGGCTGGGAGTGCAGCTCAGTGGTACAGTACTTGCAAAGCACGCAAGCGTGAGGCCCTGGATTCAATCCCCCAATACCGCAAAAAAAAAAAAAAAAAAAAAAAGGCTGGGTCAGAGGTCCACCCACAGGGGTGAGGAGTAGCAGTTTTCCCTGGCAGGCGATGTGCAGGCACTTGACCAAGCTTGACAAGCTGACCAATGACAGAGACAGAACTAACGAAAGCAAGCCCCAGAGTCCATGCTTTTAGAAATACCAGTTAGCATGACCCTTAGAGATCACAGATGAATCAGATAGAGAAGCCAGTGCCTTTGTAGTTGGAAGGTATCAAGTGGATATTTGTTTACCAGGTGCATTGGGCTTTCCTTCCTGTCCTAATCTTCATAGAAACATTTCTAGCCTTCCTGGAAGTGTGTCCTGGGTGTGACAAGTCTGTATTTACTTTCCCTCCTGATCATTATGCCACCACACTCTTGCCTTAATCTCAAATTCACTTACTATATTTCTTGGCCACTGGGTGCATTATTTGACATTTATTTACACTTATCTGCATTTTCCATCTGCTAAGCTCACATAGAGCACATAATAATGTAAATCCTCTACTGCTCCTTGGCATTTGGGTACCTTATTATTTACCATACCGAACTCCCCTCTCCCATTTAATATAATCTGCAAATCTTGCTCTTCACACTAAGTCACTTGTATCCATCATTAAAATATGTGGTCCCTATAATACTGATTCTTGTCATATGTCTTACTAATCATTTCTTTCCCACATGGTAAACGTTTTGCTTTTATTTATTTTGGTCCTTTGAAGGAGAAGGTACAGCAAGGGCTCAATGATGGTCTGAGATGCCTGATTCGGTTCTTTAAAGTTCTAAACAGTCATAACATTATTAACATTTACTCATTTTCCGAGTGATTTATAAAATGTCTCTTTTATTAGCATATATTTAGTATACAAAAGAGCTTGTTTCATTATGACGTTTCCATATATGCAATGTATTTTGAACGTATTCCCATCAAATGTCTCTTGAATGAAGAAAAAAGTTCTCGCCAGTAATTGCATTAAAATATATTAATCACACACCAATAATGGGGAGACATTTTGCCCATTTTGAGGTCTTGTAATTGGAGATGAGATCTGAATCCATTATCACCATGCAGCAGGGTGCTCATGGTTTTCCAATGTCATGTGGAAACCATTTCTGGATAAAGGATATCATACTAGACAAGTAATACTGAGTTTTTAACGGCTGTAAAGCTGGTAACTAGGGGCCTGATTGCATGGGGACCTAGAGTGATTTAACTCGCATAGACATCTGGCAAATTGCTTCCCAAACAACCATTCCATGGCTGGGAAATTCTGTGATGTTCGAAACTTTCTGCCAGTTGAATAGGAGTATTTAAGCGTGGGAACTGGTGGAACTGTCCTCATTTCTAAGCAAAACTGTCCACGAGGAGCTGTTTCTGAGCAACCCTGCGTCTACTCGCGCATTCCTAAACTCCTTAAACTTCTTGCGCCATCGCAGATGTCTAACAGACATCATGCATTGGACCTTTCAGCATTGGGTAAGAAGTTTTAACGTGTGTGCCTTTGGGATAGGAAATACAGTGATTCATTAAATCACCCATATGAACGAGAACTGATTTCCAACATGGAGGGCTATCAAGGAGGGTTGGGAGGAGAAGGTGCAGTGTATAGGGAAGAAAGCCAGCGGGTCGACATGGGAGGGGGCACCATATGCCTAGTGTGTTATGTGATTGATTTTCCTAGAAGCAGACTTCATTATCAGAGAACTTGAAGGCTCTATAGACCATTGCATTGGTGCACACTGCTGCTTCGTATTTAATTCTCTGCACTTACAAAATTTGTCCTTACATTGAAGGTTATAAGATCAGCCTATCGATAGCAAATTTAGACAGTTTCCGGTCTGAAAGGGGCAAGTATGGAAGACAGAGAATGAAGGTGAAAAGATAGGCAAGTCTCCATTTCCCCATACTGTCCCCACCAACACACCATTTTTGTTCTTTGTAAAGAGCAAAGCCATGGAACCCGTCTTTCAATGGCTAGGGATCAGAGGTGTTAATTTTATGGTCAACACAGTTTCTGTGAATCTTCCCAGAATTTTAACCTTGGTTTTTTCATTGACACCATTGGTTTTACTTAGGGGGTTATAACCCCAGGAGAATTTTCTCAAGGTAGTGCTTTATCTTCCTCTGGGGAGATGCTCAGTTCATTTCTGAGATTTCTCCTAAAAGTGCCCAGGCCTCAAAGAGAACAAGCCAGTTCAGAAGGCAAGTGCTTTGCTATATAGGTCAAAGTATTAAAAATGGGGTCATATACCATTTAAAAAAATTTCATAATGGGAAATAGCCTTATAAGTCTTATGTAGGTGGCAAGCATCCATATATGGGAGAAGGACATGGCAATCCACTCCCAAGGCAATCCGAAACAATCAACCATTGAAAACCCTATGATGGTTGCTATGACTCAAACAACTTGACGGTACCTAACTACAATGAAACTCCATATGGCTGTAATAGTAGTTAAAAAGTTTATGTATACCATCTTTTTTCTCATTTATTTCTAATGTACATAGACTAATACTGACATTTTTTGGTGTCTGGTTCTGTGAATTTTAACAAATATATACAGTCTTGTAACCAACTCTATAGCCAAGGTAAAGGACCAGCCATCACTCCAAAAATCTCCTCATGTTGCCCCCTTTGTAGCCACATCTTCCTTTGACCCTTCTGGAAATCCCTGATCCATTCTCTATCCCTGAAGTTTTACATCTCTGGAAAATAATATAAATGGAATTATGTAATATGAACCTTTTGAGTTTGGCATTTTAGCCTCAGTACATCAGTAATTTCTTTTTATCACTGCATATATTTTTATGATATGTACATATGCTCATCTATTCCCCACTTGTGGGACATTTGCATTATGTCTACTTCCTGAAGATTATGAATGAAGCCTCTATGAACATATACAGACTTTTTGTTAGCATAAGTGGTGGATGATGGGTCATATAGTTAAGGTATGTTTAACGTAAATCCAATCTTTCTTCCAAAGTGTTGTATAATTTTGCATTCCCATCAGTAAGGCATAAAAGATCGAGTTACTACCCAATAATGTTAGTACTTCTTCTCATCAGACATGTAAACAAATCTATTCTAAAGGTATGTGGTGATATCTCATGATAGGTGATATCTCATGATAGTTTTAATTTGCATTTCCCTAATGACTTGATATGAAAATCTTTTCATGTACTTAGGACCATCTGTTTCTTTCCTTTGGTGAAATATTTATTCAAATCTTTTGCCATTTTTAATAATTGGATTACTTATTTTCTTATTTTTGAGCTTTGAGGAGTTTTTATATATTGGGGTATGAATCCCTTGTAAATATGGATTGTTAGGTGCCATGGGCCTGCAGTTATAGCCCTGTGGCATCCGATCCTGTCAGATTCCGGAAGCTAAGCAGGGTCAGGCCTGGTTAGTACCTGGATGGGAGACCGCCTGGGAACACCAGGTGCTGCAGGCTTGGGAGAAGGACCTGGCAACCCCCTCCCAAAAATCAATCTGCCATTGAAAACCCTATGCACAGCAGAGAAGCACTGACAATAGTGTTTCCCCTGTTGTATAGAGGGTCACTATGAGTCGGATACCGACTCCACAGCACCTAACAACAACGTGCCATGGAGGGGGGTCTGACTCATAGAGACCCAAGTGCAACAGAAAGAAACACTCTGAAACACTGTGCCATACCAGGCACCATGTCAGTGCTTCTCTGCTATTCATAGAGTTTTCCATGGCAGATTATTTTGGGATTGTTTTGGGAGTGGGTTCCAGGTCCTTCTCCCATTTTTGTGATGCTGGGGATTGAACCCAGGGCCTTAGTGGAATGCAGTACTTTACCAACTGAGCTAAGTCCCTGGTACTTTATGGCTATTCCCTCTGAGTCTGTGGCTTTAAAAAATGACTTGTGTCTTTTACAGAGTGAAAACTTTTAATTTTGATGAACTGTATCATTTTATATAAATCATACTTACGCTGTCAAATATAAGAGCTCTTTGACTAACTCAGGGTTACAAGGATTTTTCCCCATTATTTGTTTTTAAAATCTCTTAAGACTTGTTATCTATGACTATAAACTATTTTGATTTCTTTTTCCTTCTTTGCTTCCCTTCCTCTCACCTCCTCTCCCTCCCTCCCTCCATTTCTCCCTCCTTCCCTCGTTTTCTCCCTCCCTCCCTCCTTCCTCTTTTCTTCAAAAATTTTGATATTCAGGTTCCTTTGCCTTCAATATAAATTTAAGTCAGAACCTACAAAAAAGGGTTTGAGTTTTTCATTGGGATTGTATTTGACTTATACATAAAATGGAGAGCGCTGATATAATACTGTTGACTCTTCCAATCTATGAACATTTATATCTTCTTTGATTTCTTTCATCAGTGTTTGGTGGTTGTCTGTGTACAAATCAGACATATTTTGTTAGATTTATTCTTAAGCAGTTTTTAATTTTTGGGGGATGAGGATGCTTTTTTAAAACATTTTTTTATTAGGGGTTGGTTGCAAATAGGTCCTGATTTGCTTCCCAGGTCATTCAATGATTATTCAGAGGATTTAGTTCTTGGATGGGTATTGGCTATATGCCACTCTGAGCTAGCCCTGTCCATCAAGGAAACACAAGAAAGCCACAGAGAGAATACCAGCAAGAAAGAAGTGATAGTCTTTTAAAAATCTAACTTCAAAACAATGTCCTATCATGCTTTCTGTACTTGATTCATAGGACCCAACCCATACTCAGTCATAGGACCCAACCCATACTCAGAGTGAGGGGATGACACAGGGGTGTGGATCCCAGGAGCTAGGGAATCACTGGGAACCATTTTGAAAAGCTCCCTGTCACAGTGGTTCTTGCTTTGTAATTATGTGTGGAATGGCACTTTCATATTTTATGCATTTTTCAGTTAATTTTTAAGTTTTATTTAAAATAATGTTAATGGAAATCTCAGGGACAAAGTGCTGTAGAAACTCAAATGTCCTCTTGTGAAAATATCCTCCCCCAACTCCAAATAACACAGATGCAAGGCACTTCACATTATTTGAACAAATGAATGTGCTGGACTGATGAGATGAGAAAATGATCAAGTCACTCAACCATTTTAGTGGGCCTAAACTTAAAAGAATAATGCTATGTAAAAAGTATTTGTGTAAAATTTTTTCACAAAAGAATAAGTGTATGTTAGGTATTAGGAAGAAAAAATTGACAAGGAAAGAGGAAATCAAAACCATGGAAAAAGCTTTAGGATAGATAGAATTGAGATACCACTTGGGGGACATATTCAAGAGTCTGACTTTAAATAACTTCCAAAGGTGTCTGCCATTCTCTTTGGGTTGTTAATTCATCGAGTTTACTTTATCCCCATAGGTTTAGTTCTGGGACTACGTTCTGCCTTAGGTATTTGCAAGCCTCAGAAATTTGACTTCTACCTGACTCCATCATCTCAGGGTTAGTGTTTGAATTACCCATCAGTATATATTTTTTTAGAATGTATCAGTAGAATGTGGACTTGAACTAAACAATTCAAGTTCACTATTGGGTTATGAGGGCTGGGATTTAGCTCAGTTGGTAGAGCACTACCCTGCAGTCTCTGAGGTCCCGAGTTCGATTCCCAGCACCGCAAAAATGGGAGAAGGGCCTGGCAATCCACTCCCAAGGCAATCCTGAAACAGTCAGCCATTGAAAACCCTATGAGGGTCGCTATGAGTCGGATACCGACTCGATGGCACCTAACAACAACAACAACAACATTGGGTTATGAAACAAGAGGCGTGGAGGTTAGATTAAATTAAGATGAGTTGGAAGAGACAAAGGGTAGGAGAAGACTTGGAGACATCCAGAGGGACACTTAGGAAATGAGGTGTTTGTTACTGTCCTGCTCTCAATGAGAGCTAGGAGGAGGATGTTTTGGGTTCCTTGTCCATTGTTTTTTGCTGCTGCTCTTGAACTTTGGTGAAGGAGTAGGTGGATAGCAAGAAAAGTCATATATACAGCATGAAAGAATTTAGGCTCAGACACAGGTTCCAGAGATCAGTAACTATTGCCACTCCATTTGTAGAGCTGACTCTCAGTCCCAGAAAAGTCGAGACTGAAGTTAAATGGCCTGTTAGTATATTTCTTTAACAAGCTATGTGTTACATTACTGTGAACACTTCATTTTATTTGAGCAATAAGTTATTTTTGTGGGTTTTAGTTTGACACACACACACACACACACACACAGCTGTTAATTTTCAGTCCTGAAATGAGACATGATAAGTCAATGTGTACAGTTTGGAGACAATGCTTAAATTGTCTTAATTATGTATTGTTTTACTGAAAATGTGAAAGAGGGATTAAAATGGACCATACTGATTTCTCCAGGAGTAAATTCTGGACCTTTTGATCTCTGTCAAACTTGGACCTATGGGTGCCTCCTTTCCTCTCTGGTAGGCTCTATTTTCAGTTGAAATTCTTTATTTCTGAATTCAAATTTGTGGCAAGTTAGAGCATATCTACTCCAAACTGCTTTTCCATCGTGTACAAGTTCTTTTCTTTTCTCAACTTGTCTTGTCTATTCTCTTCTCTTGTTTTTCCTTTCCCTCCCCTCCTTCCCCCTCTCCTCCTTCCCTCCCTCCTTCCCTTCCTTCCTTTCTTCCTCTCTTCCTCTCTTTCTCCCTCCCCCTCTTTCTTTAATGGAACTGGGAGGTTGAACCCAGGGCATCACACATGCTTGGCAAGTGCTCTACCACTGTACACCCTACTCAGTTTTTACTTTTTCTTTTGAGACATGGTCTTACTAAGTTATGCAGGCTGCCTCTAGCCTCAAACTTGTAATCCTCCTGCCTCTGCCTCCTGAGTCACTGGGATTATAGGTATGTGCCACTGTGCCCAGCATCCCACAGTAGTCTTATTTTGAGAAACCAATTTGTATATAAAGAGATTAATCTTTCAATAGCTCATTTTTTCTGTTTAAACTACCCAACAGTGAACACTTAGAGGATGGCAGGAGACTGCACAGATCAAGAACGCTGCTGTCACTCAGCTTCAGAATTCTAGTCACACAGAGGACTGAGTGCCAGAGAGTTGGCTCCTAATGGGGAGATGGCTGCTGACGTGCAACTTGGGGATAATCCATCTCCCTACCTCCCCTCAGCAGATGGGGTTGGTTCCTCACCCCAGAGGGTATGGCCACCCTCCATGTTGCCCAAGCCTCTTGCTGCCTAAACTTTTCAGCACATTGGAGTGTCACATTCCTTCTCTCTAAATCTGCCTGCCCCACAGCCATGTCTCACCCTGGGCATGTAGCAGGTTGTCTCCAGGGTGTCTGACCCGTGATTGTTCCTTGTTTTCAGGCTCCCAGAGGAGTCTCAGACAGAGGGTTCCCTCTCAAGATGGCGCCTGGTCACAATCATGATGAAATGGTTCTCCTTTCCAGTGTTGGCCCTTCAGGCAGGAAGAGCCACTGGCTCACTAAATCCCCTGCTGGATCCAAGGTTTCGGGGGCTATGTGCTTGTTCTGTGGGTGGGACTGCCTGTCTATCCACCAGGCCACGTAGCTTATCTTTTGGATAAGGTTTCTGTTTCCCCTCTCCCTCCAAGAAGAGGCTAAGGCTGGAGATGCATCCTGCTCACTCCTTCCCGCTGTGTAGTCCTTCTGTTCTCTGCACTTTGAAACCCTCATACCATGTCTGTTGTGATTTTTGTGCTCTTTCAGTCTTTATCCCTTTGGAGTAGAGCTTATTCTTTCTTATCCTGATTCTTTTTCTTCACTGTGTCACACTGAAGCAGCTTCTAATCTGCTGTCTTACCCTAGAAGCCTCCCAGTAGCTCTTGATCGTCTGCTGCCATGTGCCTTGACCTGTGAATCCTTTCTGGGATTCCTGTGTTTGTCCTACTGCCCCTGAAGTAGTGTTTTTCTGCCTTTTCAAACTCAGGTCAAATGACTGCGTGAGAAACTGCTCATGAGTTACGTACCTGCAGGACCTTCCTTTTCTGTAGGCAAGCCCAGTCAGAGAGAGGGGGCTCAGTCTGCTGACTTTTTTTTAGGATTCCTAACAAACAGCCAATGATCTGATCCGTATTTCAGTTGCCCGGGTGAACCCTGTTACTAGTCTGTCATGGACTGCTACTCTTTGGTGAACGCTTATGCTATAGAAGAGGGTGAGCCTTGAAACCAATTAGGAGTTTACTAAACATAGGTCCCTTCTCTACCCCTCTGTCCAGACTCA